>MKEJ01084087.1:0-14214 GCA_001753735.1 Embelia ribes | reverse complement strand
AAAAAAAGCTCACATATAGATTGAGACATTGAGTACAATAACGTACGATTAAATTGTTATTATAATATATAACAAATTGGCCATTTTAATATTATTGCATATATTCACAGGGAATTGCTAATGGAATATGGCGAAGAATTGGTAAAACTTTGCGGGAAGCTCATGAAGATATTCTCGATAACTCTCGGGCTAGAAGAGGATCGTCTTCAAAAGGCGTTTGGTGGGGAGGACATTGGAGCCTGCTTGAGGGTGAACTTTTACCCGAAATGCCCTCAGCCGGATTTGGCGTTGGGTCTCTCCCCGCACTCGGACCCGGGAGGCATGACCCTTCTCCTCCCCGATGATAACGTGTCCGGTCTCCAAGTCCGAAAAGGAGATAACTGGGTCACTGTTAAACCTATCCCTAATGCCTTCATTGTCAACATTGGTGATCAACTTCAGGTACATAATTATGTTGCAATTATATATGGTTTAGTCATGAAAATTTACCAAAACTTTGTAAAAATAATTTACCCAAAAAAGGCCAATTTTCAAACTGTTGACTAATATATATAAAAAAAAATAAATTTGGTAGATGGAAGTTTCAACTTGACAAAATTACCTTTTTACCTTTTTATACTGGATTAGTTATTTGCATACATGAGTTATACATGAATAAAAACTGAATGAAATATTCTTAATTGACAAAATATTCCCTTATCTTTTGTTTTAATTATTTATTCACTTTTTTATATGCATAATTTCATCCATCTCCTTTATTTTTTTCAATTTAAAACATTTCATCCGCTCTAATTAACCTATAAACTATGTGGATAAAAAAAAAATAAACAATTAAAATTAAAGGTAGCAATTTAAAACATGTCATCCACCTCTTATTCATCTATAAATAATGCTTATAAAGAACAAATAAATAATTAAAATACAAGGTAAGGGGCAATTTTTTCAATTTAAACATTCATTAACCTGTATTAATTTTTTTTTATTAAAAGCGACCTATTTCAGGAAATAATTTGAAAAGTGACTCATTTTGATATTTTTTTTTTTTATAAAAGTCTTAATTTTTGTGAAAAACTCCTTACTATCGATCAATTTGTATGGTTAAAATTTTGTCCTTCGTAATTATTACATAATGAAATACATCATATTTCTCTCTCTCTTTTTTTTTTTGCGTATAAATTTCATTCGCCCCAATTGCTATTTTCAGTTATGTAACTATTTTGTTTTGTGTTTTGATTTCAGGTTCTAAGTAATGCAATATACAAGAGTGTGGAGCACAGAGTGATTGTAAACTCTGCAAAAGAGCGAGTATCCCTTGCGTTTTTCTACAACCCGAACGGAAGCATCCCGATCGAACCTGTCAAGGAGCTGGTCTCCGACTGCCACCCTGTGTTGTATCCGTCGATGACTTATAACGACTATAGATTATATATTAGGACTAGGGGACTCTGTGGCAAGTCTCAAGTTGAATCTCTAAAGTCTCCCCATTAAGGCTATGTAGTTTGAGATTAGTTTTCGTGACTTTGCCGCCGGTAGGTGTAATATTTTCTTACATAAGCAGACTAGGACACTTGACAAATATGTATAAGATGTGGTGTCCACGTGTATTTGCAATTGTGTATGAAAATCTCTACGATTGAGCAAATAAATTATTGGTGTAATTTCTAAATGTATCAATAGCAATAATAATAAATTAGAACTAACATAAATTTTATTTCAATAATAGAAATATAAATTATAATTTAACTGTATAAAAATTACAACCTTCTTCTAAGTTTACCGAAAATAAATTTGGGTTGGAATGAATCTTAGATGAGATTACAGAAAGTTCGTGTCATTTTAAATTCAATTTATCCGCCACCGACTTGCTATTAACTTGCACCGGCAACAAGTTCCCAAGATATAATATCTGTTCACTACACCCTGATAGAACCTGTAATTTGGGTGTCTGGTCGAACCTTTGGTGGTGGGGTATCTTCACAAACTCTCTATATGACTATGTGTATGTGTATAAAAGGTGAGTGTACTATGCAATTTTCTAAATGTTGAAAATTAATTCAGGAAATCACTTTCCGAAGTCTCGAGAAAAACTCGGGGAGTGTGCATTTCCCTTTTTAAAAGTAAAAGGAAGAAAAAATTTAAAGAAAAGAAAAATAGGTGCAACGCCACATTATGCCCCCAACTCGCACTATATGCAAACTTCACATTTAGAAAATATTTCCTCCACAAAATTAAGTAAAATCATTTTCAAGTTGTTCCAAATAATTAATCGACATATAGGTCATAATAGTCGACATATGCTCAAAAAGTCGATTTATATGTCCTATCAGTCGACATATTTACCCTAAAAAAAAAATAACATACTAGAATAAAATACAGTCAAATCAATCGATATATATGGTCTAACAATCGACATATTCACCAACAGTTAACATATAAAATATATCACTTGACATATATTGCTCCAAAAAGAAATAGAACACACTGGAACAAAAATTTAATAAAATAAGTCGACTTATAGGGCATGCCAGTCGACATATAGCCAAATTAATCGGCATATATATCCTATTAGTCGACATATTTCCATATAAATAGCACGATTATAAGTAAACTTCCAAGTTTACATATACCATTTCAAATCAAGCTATGTGCTTGAACAAAAATCAAAAGTGTAATCCTAATGCCTCGAATAAAAATACAACATGGTCAATTAAGGCAGCAACACAAAATAATATACAAAACACCACATCATTAGCATGTCTTAAAAAGTATATATACATAAGCACATTTGAGGACCTCAAGGATGGCCCTCGCGCGCCTCCTCACCTACAACCCAAATATAAGAAGAAAATATGCAAAAGATGATATACAAGTTATATTACTAAATAACATAATAAACAAGATGTTATGTGATACATTGAATGTATAAGTATTCAACAACAATAAGTATAGTACAATGTAACTCACACACACCACGACTCCGCACACCTCCACCACAACCCAATATGACTCAAAATATAAAGGTGGGACTAGTATCTGATTGTATTTCTAAAAGTTGGGTCATACTCCATGTGCCCTTTCCTATAACCCAATGCACTCCCAGTGTAACATCGATCATAGGCCCGACTCGCGTATGCTATTAACATATTGAGTTGTCAAGATACTCCCTACGCAGGTTTTCCGGTTCTCCCGGTAAGGCGCCAAGTCTTCTCCTTCATTTCCTCCGTATAAAAAGATTGATACTTGATCCTGAAAAGAAAGGAAAAAGACTCAATCCAAACATGATGCAACACAACACTTTATTTCTCAAATCGCATTTTCAAAACCACCGCATTTTTCAAAATAACACCGCTTTTAATCCTCCGTATTAGAACTCAACATTTATCACTACCATCACATTTAAACATCACAAATGAATTTCACATTTAAAACATCGCATTTGCTCTTCATTTAAACCTCCGCTATCGCATTTAAAACTTCATTTTCAACTTTGCAAAACATAAAAAGCCTTGCATTACCAAATTCATTTCATAAAGCCTAGCCTCCACGTGATTGCTATGATGCACATATTAACGTGATGTATACACTTCGCCTACACATATTTTATACTTTGCAGTTAATATAAACAATAAAAAAAAATTAACATAGCAATACTAAACCATCAACACAAACCAAGATGAGATATACTCGTCGAGGTACATACAAAGAATCAAGCTTATGTTATTATTTTTCGTCTACTCATACCTTTAATGTCTTCCAAAATTTTCTCGCAAGCCTACACAAAAAACCCCCAAACGCACCTCCACTTGACCTACCTAGCTGATCTAGCTGTACACCTCGGATCAACATGCACTTAGAGACAAAAATGACTTCCATGAGATAAGGAATAAGATAGACAAATTTAATTTGATGTACCCTAAAGGCACAAAAATTGAGACATCGCAAACAAATGAGAGGAACGTCGAAACTTGCCTCAAAACGTATGCCTCGCTCTAAGGATTCCAAATATGTATTTTTTATCGACGTTGAACCACCCAAGCTAGATGAAATGAGGAGAAAAATCTCAAAACTCACTTTTCATCACCACACCATACTGTGGTGATGAAAAGTATGCCTCTCTCACACTCTTTAGTCAAACTAGAAAAAGGAGAAGAAAATAATGACATGTCACTCCCCCACTCACACATATATAGCACATATTATTACCCACCGCAATATAACACCACACAATAGTTATTCCAACTTCAATAATTAAAAATAATATGAAATAAATAATATCATTAAATTGTATGTAATAATATTATTTATTTAAGCAAAAAATTTGCTCAGAATTTTCGTGACATTACAGGAACATTTTGCAAAAAGGGGTTACTTCAGTCATAAAGTCATCATTAATGAGAGAATTACACATACACCTGAACCCAAGGTTGAACTTGCAATTTTTGAAACTTTTAGGGTCATTATATAAATTTTCAAAACTATTTAATTAATAATATTTCAAACCAAAAAAATGGATCTAAACCACACGTACGCACCCAACATGAGGTTGGACCTCAGACCCAGATAAGGAAAAGGATGTATCAATGCACCATGTGGAAAAAAACAACCAAAGCCAAGGCACCGAGCCCCAGTCGTGTTAGACAGGGTGATCAAATGGAGTACATGCACATATGTGGTGCTTCCACCTCCATGTGTATTATATTATATTATATGTTATACTTATGATGTAATTCTATAATTATAGTTTGGTCCCTAGTGAGTTGTATATGTGTACCATGATACATTCATACATCATTGGACATTATTTTTTATTGCATAAAATTGACATGATATAAGAGCCTAAACAGCTCTACTTGTTCGGCGAATTGAAAACCCTAGACCCATTGACCACCGCTGTTGATCGATGACGCCCCTTTCTACTACATCTACTTCGGTGCTGTCGTTTATTCTTTCCATCTTAAACGAGTCTGCTTTAAAGCCTTTTAATCCTAATACTTATTGCCTTTAAAATACACTATTACTGCCGCCTCTGTACAACCGCTACAATTCAATCCAGTTGCCATCGTTGGTTGTTGATTCGTCGCCTTGTACAACTAGTCAACCCCAACTGCATTTGATCACTGCTCCGCTGCCTTAATGCCATCAATAAACCCATCACCCTTACCTATTGTCGTACTGTGGGCCTGCTCTATCTTTTTCACTCGTGCCGCTCTATTACCGCGGTGGTCTACTAATACACCAACGCCAACCCTAATAGCTTATTCTTTACTAGTGCTTTGATTGGCTTGTGATTACCTTTTTGTGAGGAGTTGTTTATATTACAAAATCAGTCCTAGTAGTTTGGATGAGGTTTAGCTTCATTTTCGAAAATTTGTGATTTTTTTATTTTGGCCCCTATCAGTGTCCAATTATTGCAAATTTTCCCAAAAAAAAAAAAGAAAAAAGATATTTCAATTTTGTGGAGTGGTTACATCAAAAATTTTTTAATTTTGAGGATTGGTGAGATTTGGCTATTTGATTATTCAAATTTCTGTTGATTGGTTATCTAAGGCTGTTGAGAAAATTGTGGATATCGCTGTTGTTTCCACTTTTGTTGGTATATCTTTTGCTATTTCTTTTTCTCGTAATTGCTGGATTATAGATACTGCTACTTTTCAACATATGTCTTGCCATACTCTCACTACTGTGGTTTATGAAATGGGAGACATATACCCAAATATTGTGAAAAGTTCTATAGGAAATTCTATTCCTGTTATAGCTATAGGCTCCGTTGTCTTATCTCCCTATTTAACTTTGAGAAATGTTCTTTATTTACCGGATTTTAAATATAATCTTATTTCTATTAGCCAGTTTTTGAAAGATTATAATCTCATAGTCATTTTTTCTTTTGATTCTTGTACTATTCAAGATGCCACTACGAGGATGCAAATTAGAATGGGTAAGAGGCACAATAACCTTTGCTACGTCCAACCCACCCTTGCTGCTACTACCATTCTAACTAAACTGTCATATGAGATTTGACATCAAAGATTAGGTCAGCCTTAACTATATAGTGTTTCAAAGCTTATTACTTCCCCTAATAATTTCTTTCTTTGTGATGCTTGTGAGAAGGTGAAACATTCTAGATTCAGTTTTCAATAATTAATTATTATGAGTAATGTTATTTTTAATCAGATGTATATTGATATTTGGGGTGGTTATTCTTTTGCGTCTACTGATGGTTCTCGTTATTTTTTTTACAATTGTTGATGAGTTCTTACGTCTTACTTGGGTTTATCTTATGAGTCAAAAATCCAAAAACCCTTTTTATCTGAAAAAGTTTTTTGCGATGGTTCGAAATCAACATAATATTTGGGTACGACATGTTCGCACAAATAATGGTCCTGAATTTAAAACTTGTTCTGACACATTACAATTATTTAATGATCAGGGAGTTACTTAATAATTTACATGCAATTACACTCTACAAAAAAAATTGTGTTGCGGAATGTAAGCATCAACACATTCTAAATGTTGCTCGTTACTTATGTTTTTTTTGCCAATTTGCCTCTTTTGTTTTTGGGTGAATGTGTTTTAACACCTATTCATTTAATTTATTATACCCTAATTAAAGTGAAAAATACCCTACTATCATTTTTTAAGAAGAACTCCATGTATGATCATCTTAAAATGTTTAAGTGTCTTTTTTATGCCTAAATGCTCAAAGCTAGTTGCGACAAATTTCAATAACGAGTAATAAAATGTATTTTTTTTGTTGTCCAACAAAGCATAAAGCTTATAGAGTTTATGATTTAGAAAATAGAAAGATTGTTATTTCCCATGATGTCACTTTTTATGAAAAAATTTCTTTATCGCAAGCATCCAAAATTTTTATACTTAGATCGAGAACCAAACCAACCGGACCTTATACTAGTTCCACCAACTACCCACCAGGTACCTAACATGATAGAACCAATGACCGAGATCCACCCCCTAATAGCATCCGTTTAACTAATGCTTGACCCGGAACCAACTGACTTAGAACTAGCTGGCCCCATTGACCTGACTATACTATCTCCTACCCCACCGTTTGGCCCACTTACCCCTAACTTGGGTTAGAACTTCAGTACTACCTCTCGACCACTACGTCTTCTTGATTTCAACTACCCTACCTTACCCACCAACCCAAGTGCTCTCTCCGTCGCTTCTTCTACACCCACTAGTATGGTTTACCCCCTTTCTTCTTTTCTCCCTTATAATCATTTTTCTCATTCTCATGCTGCCTTTCTTACTTCTGTTTTGGCTTTATATGATCATACTTCGTATTCTGATGTTGTGCAACATTTATATTAGTATGATGCTATGGAGTCTGAACTTCAAGCTCTCAAAGATAATCATACTTGGTCTTTGGTTCCCTCCTGCGGGCAAGAAGCCCATTGGCCGTAAGGTCTTTGGTTCCCTCATGCGGGTTAGAAGCTTATTGGCTGTAAGTGGGTTTACAAGATGAAATTATAGGTTGATGGA
Source organism: Embelia ribes (assembly GCA_001753735.1). Lineage (NCBI taxonomy): Eukaryota > Viridiplantae > Streptophyta > Magnoliopsida > Ericales > Primulaceae > Embelia > Embelia ribes. The sequence continues at coordinate 6,714 of MKEJ01084087.1, read as the reverse complement.
TTTATTGAGTGCTACAAGGCTCACCTTGTGGCTTAGGGTTTTACATAAGTGGAAGGATAGGATTTTCATGATACCTTTACTCCTGTCCAAACAAGTTATTATTCGATACTTACTTGTTATTGTTGTTGTTCGCCGTCGGAACCTACACCAATTGGACGTTCACAATGCTTTCTTATATGGTGATCTTGATGAGGATGTGTGTATGACTTTGCCACCTAGTTATGTACAACAAGGGGAGTCTAGAGTTTGTCGACTTCATAAGTTGATATATGGGTTGAAACAGGCATCGCGAAATTGGTCTTCTAAACTTTCTTCTGTACTTATTTATGTTGGTTTTAGATAGTCACCTTTTGATCATTCACTATTCACTCGTATTGTTGTGAATTTTTATACAACTACTCTTGTTTATGTGGACAATATTCTTGTAGCAGGTAATGATCCACGGAGCATTTATGCCACCAAATAGGTCCTCGTTGATTGCTTCCGAATTAAAGATTTGGGGATTGAAGTATTTTTTTTCTTTTCAAGTTCTCTCTCTCTTTGTTGGGTATATTTATTTCACAGCGTAAGTATGCATTAGATATTCTTTCTTATTCGGGATAGTTGGGTAGATGGTCAGTGGATTTTCCCATAGAGTAAAATCTTCGTTGTTAGCCTGACGATGGTATTCCTTTGGAATATCCTAATATTTATTGTCGACTTATAGGCAGACTAATTTATTTGATTATTACGAGACCAGATATATCTTTTGCTGTTAATTCACTCAGTCAGTTTATGAATGATCCTCCGAACGTCCACTTTCAGGCTGTTTCTCGAGTTTTGATGTATATTAAGGGGTCACTAGGCCAAGATTTGTTATTTTCTTCCACTTATGATCGTCATCTCACTGCTTATTTGGATGCTGATTAGGCGAGTTGTCAAATCACTCGTTGTTCTACTGCAAGTTATTTTATTTCTCATGGTACGAGTCCTATTTCTTGGCGTTATAAGAAACAGGAAGTGATTTCTTGTTCTTCCTCTAAGACAGAATATCGTGCTATGGCCGATACCCGACTTGTGAGCTTACTTGGTTAGTTGCTTTGTTAAGTGATTTGGGTGTCACTTCCCCACACCCTATTGCTTTGCATTGTGATAATAAGTCGGTAGTTCAACTTGCGCATATTTCAGTTCTTCATTCGTGTTCTAAACACATCGAGAAAGATTGTCATTTTGTTCGCTAACACTATCAGTCAGGTGTTATTAATCCGGTACATATTCCTACAGTTTCACAGCTTACTGATATTTTTACGAAGCCTTTTGATTGCGGCATGCATCAGTTATTTTTTCGCAAATTAGATATTATGGATCTTCATACTCCAATTTAAGATATAAAGTGTTAGATTATATTACCTCTTGTACTTATAATATAATTCTATAGTTATCGTTTGGTCCTATTGGGTTGCATATATATGTATCATGGTACAATTCAAAAATGATATATGAGATTATTATTGGTAATATAAAATTAACATCAATTTTGTAACCATCAATTTCTAGCCATACATATAATAATAGTAGTATAGATTCTTACATTGTTTACCTGGCAATTAAATTTTCTTTAATAGACGTCCTATGTATAAGATATATACATACATACACACATACATATATATATATATTGAAAATGCTTTGCTCACACTCATTAGGAAATTTGATCAGACATTAAAACTAGCTTTCCTCAAAATAGTTTTCGATGCGGAAACTCTTTGTATGATAAACTCATAGTGGGCATATTCAAAATATTAATATTAGTATTTTATCAGAAAAATTACCTTTTCTATAATGCTAATAATATTCAAAAATTTACTATGAGTAATTTATTATAAAAATTAATCCATCCATCTACTTTCATATGTTTCTTAATAGTATGCTAAGATTCAAGTAGAATTTTTTATTATTTATTCGATTGTTTATAAAATATTTGTTTTGCAGCTTCCCTGTAATTTTTAACGACACACTTACATTTTCCATATTGTTTCGGTTTCAGTTATCCTTTCTAACAATTATGGCACTTTCGCTCCTTAAATATGTGTACCTAGATTTATGTTCATTTTGACATGTATCTATGTGTGCTTATACACACACACACAAAAGAAAAAAAAAATCTGAAAAAAATGAAAAATGAAAGAAAAAAGAAAAAAGAAAGAAAGAAAAAGAGAAGAAAATAAAGAAAGGGCGCGGAAGTCTAATAATCTTAAGAGACCAATGGTCAAAAGTTATAAATTAAAAGATGAAATATAAGATGTATGATGATTTTAATTTATTTATATTGTTATTCGTAAATGGTAAATCTTAATATTAATAGTACAATAAGGTAATTTTTTTAGAGTAACAAGAAATGTGAGTTAAAAATCAGTAAACTCTTGCATGATTTGATTTATTAAAATTTTCACTATTTTCTTGTCGTTGGCAATTAATGTCGCTTTTATTAAAGCATGCATTATTTCCACGTATTTGTTTGTATATATATGTATTATTGTTCTATATTGACATTGACATCATACGATAACACAACCTGAGTTGTAACTAGACTATATTTTCTGGAATAGACAAATAAGTGTTAATCAGCCAAACTTGAAGCTTCATTACTTTTTAAACCGATTTTATACATGTGGTTATTTAGTAAAATAATCGAAGTTCCACTATCATCAAATTCATCATATTAAATAATCGCAATAATTTTACCAGAAGAAAATAAGAACGAGGGTAGAATTAATTGATCATACAACTTTTTTTTTCTAAAGAATTTATTTTTGAATAAGGATTAATTGAAGTTAAATTGGTACTACAACGGAATTAAAGGTAAAGAGTTAAAGAGGACCTCAACCAATTGCGGGCTCCAAAGTCCAAACGAGCAAATTGCTCAAAAAATTATCGTAAAAAGTAGCTAATTGATTAAAAAAAAAAGGAGAAAAATAAAGGGACACTTGTGCACCTAAAACGCGCGAAGCGAATTTTGGTTGCTAATGGTTGAATAAATGCAAACCGTATCATCTTGTGTGATATGGTGATTAGCAAAATATTGTATAATACATACATTACTTAATTGGCTATTTCTTTTCACTTATTTTTTATTTTTATATAAAACGAATCATATATAAATAGTCATACTACAAACCAAAGATCAACAGCGGTCTTGTTCCGATAAATTTTGCCCATATTGGTTTGAAAAAAAGACATGCCACGTCATCATTAACTTGGTCACGATTTATGACTCGTGACCAAAGAAAAGTCTCCGTATGTATGTAACAAAACCTTATCGTATTACACATTTATCAGCATTAATCCCCAAAATTCTTCTATATAAACCCCCCACCCCATGCAGAAAGTATTCACTCAACCATCAATTAATCTTCTTCAAATTTGTGTAACAAAAAATGGGTTATCATATTCTAAAACTAGTTTTTGTTCTAGCCGTAGCACTCACCGCATCTGCGCAACAATGCGGCAAGGATGTGGGCGGCAAAGTGTGCGATGGTGGATTGTGCTGTAGCAAGTACGGATACTGCGGCAGCACGTCAGAATATTGTGGCACTGACTGTCAGAGCCAATGCAGTGGGAGTACCCCCACCCCGACCCCGTCAGGTGGCGGAATTGGAAGTCTCATTTCCAGAGATACGTTCAATCAGCTGCTCCTTCATCGTAACGACAATGCTTGCCCTGCAAGAAATTTCTACACCTATGACGCTTTTGTAGCTGCAGCTAATTCGTTTAGCGGATTTGCGACAACTGGAGACGCTAACACGAGAAAAAAGGAGATTGCGGCTTTCTTGGCCCAAACATCTCATGAAACCACCGGTTCGCCATCTCTTCTATCACCCCTAAACGAATGGAAGTACCACATAGAAAGAGTCCTATGTGAAACCATATATTTTTTCGGTGAAAGACTTGAATTTGAAAATCAATACGAAAATAAATGAACAAATTGACACAATAAATGTTTTCTGAAAAAACTCAATGTGAAAGTAGCTAGTTAGTCGACTAGACTAGGCCATTACTCAATCGTGTATTTGAACATAGAACATAAAAAAGTTATTTCTCTAAAAAAAAGTTAAGCAGACAACCGGACATGGAAATGAACATTACGATGCCAATTATTAATATAACAAAATTCAACCGGATATTATGTTAAAGAAAAGTGCCAATATATGTTATTGTACAATTTGTTGTATCAGTTTTAGGACCGAAATTCATGATGGCAATTTCAATAACTCAGATAAATGCTAAAATTTTATGGTCTATTTCTATTAACGTATATGATGATATATGTGTAGGTGGGGGGGCTTCGGCCCCAGATGGACCGTACTCTTGGGGATATTGTTACAAGAAAGAGCAAGGTAACCCTCCTGATTACTGCATTCAGAGTTCGCAGTGGCCTTGCACAGCCGGCAAGAAATACTACGGTCGTGGACCGATTCAAATCTCCTAGTAAGTAGGCGTACCCAATAATTATTAGCATCACAAATTATACTTAATGTAAATAAATTAATTTTTATAGATCACTAAAATCTTGATTGGCATATGTTTCAGCTACTACAACTATGGACCAGCAGGAAGAGCGATAGGTAGCGACCTCCTGGGCAACCCTGATCTTGTGGAAAACTACGCAACTATTTCTTTTAAGACTGCTATATGGTTCTGGATGACTCCACAATCGCCTAAGCCTTCATCTCACAACATTATCACCGGAAGGTGGACCCCGTCCACTGCAGATACTGCGGCAGGAAGGGTTCCAGGGTATGGGGTTATCACAAACATCATAAATGGAGGGCTTGAATGTGGTCACGGCACAGACTCAAGGGTCCAGGATCGTATTGGATTCTATCAGAGATATTGCCAAATAATGGGAGTTAGCCCAGGCGCCAACCTTGATTGCACAAACCAAAGGCCATTTGGATCTTGGAACATGGTGTTAACGTTATAGAATAAGTGACACGATTCGTGTTGTGCACAATATGCATACACTGCCGTCATTGTACTAAATAAATGTGGGAAAATAATGGGAAACTATTTTTCTCTTCTTCCCGTTCTGGAATAACTAGAGGAGCAACACCAGTTGTGCACGCATATTTCTCCATCTAATTTGCACTTTATAATCCAACATTTGAATAGATATCTTGTTTCAATATCGTCATTAACTGCATTGTATTAGAGGTTGGTTCATTAGAGAAAAACTTCGTCATGAACCCAACTCAACTAATTCTTTTTTGGTTACATCCATTGCCAATATGATATAGAGAGAAATGCAAATAATAATAAAACAAAAGAGGTGTTGAATTAATTTCTACACTGTATATAACTAGCTTTGTCAAAAAAATTGCTTTATTTTTATTTTATTTTTTTTGGCTAAAAAGGTTAACATGAAACTATATTATGTGATGCACTATCTGTAGACCCTTTGACGCACAAGTTGGCATATGAGAGAGATTGTATTTGTTGTTTCCGTGAGTGATAGATATTCCTTACTTTCTGGCATTCTAATATTATAGCCGTTAAGGATCCCATCAAAACTAAGTTGCACAGCTCTAAAGTAGTGTTGTATCAAGGTATTTAACAAAAATTAGAGGTTGGATATACATAATATCACTACTCTTGTTCATCGTATTGTTCTCTATTCATTGATCAAAGAATTTTTGGTTTGGCTTCGGATAGCTGGAGATCCTTGCAACTTGGTCTCATTGGGTTATGCAACTTCACCCTTGTATTTTTTTTTGTGTGTGTTTCTCTATATCGGGAAACAACAAAAGAAATAATTATAGACATTCCAGGTAAATTGACTAATAATTATAGGATTGTCTTGATTTAATGTACAATTGGAACAAATTCATAGCATAAAAAATAATTCCCACTAGTGATTGAGAATGTTGAGAATCGCAACTCTAGCTTTAATTAATTCCCTAAAGAAGCACTCGAACCACGTTTGTTTCTTTACTTTCTCAATCTTCATCATGTCTTTTAATTGATCCGTCTTCTTATTGAGTAGCAAATCCAATGCAAGGTCAACATTTTCAAATCCATTCATTTCACCTTTTGACAAAAGTGCTTTTCCAAGAACTCCTTTATTAACGAAGACACTAAGCTTTGATTGAGGCTTTGAGCCAGCAATGTATAACATCAAAGACTCTAACACTACAATCAAGGTTTTAAATATCGGTTGCGGCTATTATAACGGTTTCGGTTGTAGTATAACGGTTTCGGGGTATAACGCCCGTAGCGTAACGGTTGCGGAAATCGGAATTACGAATTTTTTTCAATTTTGTTCGACTCTTCTAAATTTCATTGTCACGCTATATTTATGTCATGAGATTACATTTTTAATAGTTTAATTGATTCTGTATGCCTCTTGTCTTGAATTTTATAATAGTTTAGAAAAAAATTATTTTCAATTGATTTAATATTTTTTTATTTCAATATTTTTCATATGTTGGAGACTTTAGGTCATAACAGATCAAAAATTTTGTTACTATACACCAGAAATTCTTCAAACACTCGCCAATAGTATACGAAAAATTTATTTCGTCATTGTTTGCTCCAATTCAGTTTAAAACTATGCATTTTATTCATTTTCTCCTAGAGCCACAGCATCACAAAATCAACCAAAACAACAACAAAACTCCTCAATTCTATAACAAACAATTTAAGCAATCAATTAATAACTCATTTATATAATCTCCT
>MKEJ01084084.1:0-10106 GCA_001753735.1 Embelia ribes | reverse complement strand
AAAAAAAGCTCACATATAGATTGAGACATTGAGTACAATAACGTACGATTAAATTGTTATTATAATATATAACAAATTGGCCATTTTAATATTATTGCATATATTCACAGGGAATTGCTAATGGAATATGGCGAAGAATTGGTAAAACTTTGCGGGAAGCTCATGAAGATATTCTCGATAACTCTCGGGCTAGAAGAGGATCGTCTTCAAAAGGCGTTTGGTGGGGAGGACATTGGAGCCTGCTTGAGGGTGAACTTTTACCCGAAATGCCCTCAGCCGGATTTGGCGTTGGGTCTCTCCCCGCACTCGGACCCGGGAGGCATGACCCTTCTCCTCCCCGATGATAACGTGTCCGGTCTCCAAGTCCGAAAAGGAGATAACTGGGTCACTGTTAAACCTATCCCTAATGCCTTCATTGTCAACATTGGTGATCAACTTCAGGTACATAATTATGTTGCAATTATATATGGTTTAGTCATGAAAATTTACCAAAACTTTGTAAAAATAATTTACCCAAAAAAGGCCAATTTTCAAACTGTTGACTAATATATATAAAAAAAAATAAATTTGGTAGATGGAAGTTTCAACTTGACAAAATTACCTTTTTACCTTTTTATACTGGATTAGTTATTTGCATACATGAGTTATACATGAATAAAAACTGAATGAAATATTCTTAATTGACAAAATATTCCCTTATCTTTTGTTTTAATTATTTATTCACTTTTTTATATGCATAATTTCATCCATCTCCTTTATTTTTTTCAATTTAAAACATTTCATCCGCTCTAATTAACCTATAAACTATGTGGATAAAAAAAAAATAAACAATTAAAATTAAAGGTAGCAATTTAAAACATGTCATCCACCTCTTATTCATCTATAAATAATGCTTATAAAGAACAAATAAATAATTAAAATACAAGGTAAGGGGCAATTTTTTCAATTTAAACATTCATTAACCTGTATTAATTTTTTTTTATTAAAAGCGACCTATTTCAGGAAATAATTTGAAAAGTGACTCATTTTGATATTTTTTTTTTTTATAAAAGTCTTAATTTTTGTGAAAAACTCCTTACTATCGATCAATTTGTATGGTTAAAATTTTGTCCTTCGTAATTATTACATAATGAAATACATCATATTTCTCTCTCTCTTTTTTTTTTTGCGTATAAATTTCATTCGCCCCAATTGCTATTTTCAGTTATGTAACTATTTTGTTTTGTGTTTTGATTTCAGGTTCTAAGTAATGCAATATACAAGAGTGTGGAGCACAGAGTGATTGTAAACTCTGCAAAAGAGCGAGTATCCCTTGCGTTTTTCTACAACCCGAACGGAAGCATCCCGATCGAACCTGTCAAGGAGCTGGTCTCCGACTGCCACCCTGTGTTGTATCCGTCGATGACTTATAACGACTATAGATTATATATTAGGACTAGGGGACTCTGTGGCAAGTCTCAAGTTGAATCTCTAAAGTCTCCCCATTAAGGCTATGTAGTTTGAGATTAGTTTTCGTGACTTTGCCGCCGGTAGGTGTAATATTTTCTTACATAAGCAGACTAGGACACTTGACAAATATGTATAAGATGTGGTGTCCACGTGTATTTGCAATTGTGTATGAAAATCTCTACGATTGAGCAAATAAATTATTGGTGTAATTTCTAAATGTATCAATAGCAATAATAATAAATTAGAACTAACATAAATTTTATTTCAATAATAGAAATATAAATTATAATTTAACTGTATAAAAATTACAACCTTCTTCTAAGTTTACCGAAAATAAATTTGGGTTGGAATGAATCTTAGATGAGATTACAGAAAGTTCGTGTCATTTTAAATTCAATTTATCCGCCACCGACTTGCTATTAACTTGCACCGGCAACAAGTTCCCAAGATATAATATCTGTTCACTACACCCTGATAGAACCTGTAATTTGGGTGTCTGGTCGAACCTTTGGTGGTGGGGTATCTTCACAAACTCTCTATATGACTATGTGTATGTGTATAAAAGGTGAGTGTACTATGCAATTTTCTAAATGTTGAAAATTAATTCAGGAAATCACTTTCCGAAGTCTCGAGAAAAACTCGGGGAGTGTGCATTTCCCTTTTTAAAAGTAAAAGGAAGAAAAAATTTAAAGAAAAGAAAAATAGGTGCAACGCCACATTATGCCCCCAACTCGCACTATATGCAAACTTCACATTTAGAAAATATTTCCTCCACAAAATTAAGTAAAATCATTTTCAAGTTGTTCCAAATAATTAATCGACATATAGGTCATAATAGTCGACATATGCTCAAAAAGTCGATTTATATGTCCTATCAGTCGACATATTTACCCTAAAAAAAAAATAACATACTAGAATAAAATACAGTCAAATCAATCGATATATATGGTCTAACAATCGACATATTCACCAACAGTTAACATATAAAATATATCACTTGACATATATTGCTCCAAAAAGAAATAGAACACACTGGAACAAAAATTTAATAAAATAAGTCGACTTATAGGGCATGCCAGTCGACATATAGCCAAATTAATCGGCATATATATCCTATTAGTCGACATATTTCCATATAAATAGCACGATTATAAGTAAACTTCCAAGTTTACATATACCATTTCAAATCAAGCTATGTGCTTGAACAAAAATCAAAAGTGTAATCCTAATGCCTCGAATAAAAATACAACATGGTCAATTAAGGCAGCAACACAAAATAATATACAAAACACCACATCATTAGCATGTCTTAAAAAGTATATATACATAAGCACATTTGAGGACCTCAAGGATGGCCCTCGCGCGCCTCCTCACCTACAACCCAAATATAAGAAGAAAATATGCAAAAGATGATATACAAGTTATATTACTAAATAACATAATAAACAAGATGTTATGTGATACATTGAATGTATAAGTATTCAACAACAATAAGTATAGTACAATGTAACTCACACACACCACGACTCCGCACACCTCCACCACAACCCAATATGACTCAAAATATAAAGGTGGGACTAGTATCTGATTGTATTTCTAAAAGTTGGGTCATACTCCATGTGCCCTTTCCTATAACCCAATGCACTCCCAGTGTAACATCGATCATAGGCCCGACTCGCGTATGCTATTAACATATTGAGTTGTCAAGATACTCCCTACGCAGGTTTTCCGGTTCTCCCGGTAAGGCGCCAAGTCTTCTCCTTCATTTCCTCCGTATAAAAAGATTGATACTTGATCCTGAAAAGAAAGGAAAAAGACTCAATCCAAACATGATGCAACACAACACTTTATTTCTCAAATCGCATTTTCAAAACCACCGCATTTTTCAAAATAACACCGCTTTTAATCCTCCGTATTAGAACTCAACATTTATCACTACCATCACATTTAAACATCACAAATGAATTTCACATTTAAAACATCGCATTTGCTCTTCATTTAAACCTCCGCTATCGCATTTAAAACTTCATTTTCAACTTTGCAAAACATAAAAAGCCTTGCATTACCAAATTCATTTCATAAAGCCTAGCCTCCACGTGATTGCTATGATGCACATATTAACGTGATGTATACACTTCGCCTACACATATTTTATACTTTGCAGTTAATATAAACAATAAAAAAAAATTAACATAGCAATACTAAACCATCAACACAAACCAAGATGAGATATACTCGTCGAGGTACATACAAAGAATCAAGCTTATGTTATTATTTTTCGTCTACTCATACCTTTAATGTCTTCCAAAATTTTCTCGCAAGCCTACACAAAAAACCCCCAAACGCACCTCCACTTGACCTACCTAGCTGATCTAGCTGTACACCTCGGATCAACATGCACTTAGAGACAAAAATGACTTCCATGAGATAAGGAATAAGATAGACAAATTTAATTTGATGTACCCTAAAGGCACAAAAATTGAGACATCGCAAACAAATGAGAGGAACGTCGAAACTTGCCTCAAAACGTATGCCTCGCTCTAAGGATTCCAAATATGTATTTTTTATCGACGTTGAACCACCCAAGCTAGATGAAATGAGGAGAAAAATCTCAAAACTCACTTTTCATCACCACACCATACTGTGGTGATGAAAAGTATGCCTCTCTCACACTCTTTAGTCAAACTAGAAAAAGGAGAAGAAAATAATGACATGTCACTCCCCCACTCACACATATATAGCACATATTATTACCCACCGCAATATAACACCACACAATAGTTATTCCAACTTCAATAATTAAAAATAATATGAAATAAATAATATCATTAAATTGTATGTAATAATATTATTTATTTAAGCAAAAAATTTGCTCAGAATTTTCGTGACATTACAGGAACATTTTGCAAAAAGGGGTTACTTCAGTCATAAAGTCATCATTAATGAGAGAATTACACATACACCTGAACCCAAGGTTGAACTTGCAATTTTTGAAACTTTTAGGGTCATTATATAAATTTTCAAAACTATTTAATTAATAATATTTCAAACCAAAAAAATGGATCTAAACCACACGTACGCACCCAACATGAGGTTGGACCTCAGACCCAGATAAGGAAAAGGATGTATCAATGCACCATGTGGAAAAAAACAACCAAAGCCAAGGCACCGAGCCCCAGTCGTGTTAGACAGGGTGATCAAATGGAGTACATGCACATATGTGGTGCTTCCACCTCCATGTGTATTATATTATATTATATGTTATACTTATGATGTAATTCTATAATTATAGTTTGGTCCCTAGTGAGTTGTATATGTGTACCATGATACATTCATACATCATTGGACATTATTTTTTATTGCATAAAATTGACATGATATAAGAGCCTAAACAGCTCTACTTGTTCGGCGAATTGAAAACCCTAGACCCATTGACCACCGCTGTTGATCGATGACGCCCCTTTCTACTACATCTACTTCGGTGCTGTCGTTTATTCTTTCCATCTTAAACGAGTCTGCTTTAAAGCCTTTTAATCCTAATACTTATTGCCTTTAAAATACACTATTACTGCCGCCTCTGTACAACCGCTACAATTCAATCCAGTTGCCATCGTTGGTTGTTGATTCGTCGCCTTGTACAACTAGTCAACCCCAACTGCATTTGATCACTGCTCCGCTGCCTTAATGCCATCAATAAACCCATCACCCTTACCTATTGTCGTACTGTGGGCCTGCTCTATCTTTTTCACTCGTGCCGCTCTATTACCGCGGTGGTCTACTAATACACCAACGCCAACCCTAATAGCTTATTCTTTACTAGTGCTTTGATTGGCTTGTGATTACCTTTTTGTGAGGAGTTGTTTATATTACAAAATCAGTCCTAGTAGTTTGGATGAGGTTTAGCTTCATTTTCGAAAATTTGTGATTTTTTTATTTTGGCCCCTATCAGTGTCCAATTATTGCAAATTTTCCCAAAAAAAAAAAAGAAAAAAGATATTTCAATTTTGTGGAGTGGTTACATCAAAAATTTTTTAATTTTGAGGATTGGTGAGATTTGGCTATTTGATTATTCAAATTTCTGTTGATTGGTTATCTAAGGCTGTTGAGAAAATTGTGGATATCGCTGTTGTTTCCACTTTTGTTGGTATATCTTTTGCTATTTCTTTTTCTCGTAATTGCTGGATTATAGATACTGCTACTTTTCAACATATGTCTTGCCATACTCTCACTACTGTGGTTTATGAAATGGGAGACATATACCCAAATATTGTGAAAAGTTCTATAGGAAATTCTATTCCTGTTATAGCTATAGGCTCCGTTGTCTTATCTCCCTATTTAACTTTGAGAAATGTTCTTTATTTACCGGATTTTAAATATAATCTTATTTCTATTAGCCAGTTTTTGAAAGATTATAATCTCATAGTCATTTTTTCTTTTGATTCTTGTACTATTCAAGATGCCACTACGAGGATGCAAATTAGAATGGGTAAGAGGCACAATAACCTTTGCTACGTCCAACCCACCCTTGCTGCTACTACCATTCTAACTAAACTGTCATATGAGATTTGACATCAAAGATTAGGTCAGCCTTAACTATATAGTGTTTCAAAGCTTATTACTTCCCCTAATAATTTCTTTCTTTGTGATGCTTGTGAGAAGGTGAAACATTCTAGATTCAGTTTTCAATAATTAATTATTATGAGTAATGTTATTTTTAATCAGATGTATATTGATATTTGGGGTGGTTATTCTTTTGCGTCTACTGATGGTTCTCGTTATTTTTTTTACAATTGTTGATGAGTTCTTACGTCTTACTTGGGTTTATCTTATGAGTCAAAAATCCAAAAACCCTTTTTATCTGAAAAAGTTTTTTGCGATGGTTCGAAATCAACATAATATTTGGGTACGACATGTTCGCACAAATAATGGTCCTGAATTTAAAACTTGTTCTGACACATTACAATTATTTAATGATCAGGGAGTTACTTAATAATTTACATGCAATTACACTCTACAAAAAAAATTGTGTTGCGGAATGTAAGCATCAACACATTCTAAATGTTGCTCGTTACTTATGTTTTTTTTGCCAATTTGCCTCTTTTGTTTTTGGGTGAATGTGTTTTAACACCTATTCATTTAATTTATTATACCCTAATTAAAGTGAAAAATACCCTACTATCATTTTTTAAGAAGAACTCCATGTATGATCATCTTAAAATGTTTAAGTGTCTTTTTTATGCCTAAATGCTCAAAGCTAGTTGCGACAAATTTCAATAACGAGTAATAAAATGTATTTTTTTTGTTGTCCAACAAAGCATAAAGCTTATAGAGTTTATGATTTAGAAAATAGAAAGATTGTTATTTCCCATGATGTCACTTTTTATGAAAAAATTTCTTTATCGCAAGCATCCAAAATTTTTATACTTAGATCGAGAACCAAACCAACCGGACCTTATACTAGTTCCACCAACTACCCACCAGGTACCTAACATGATAGAACCAATGACCGAGATCCACCCCCTAATAGCATCCGTTTAACTAATGCTTGACCCGGAACCAACTGACTTAGAACTAGCTGGCCCCATTGACCTGACTATACTATCTCCTACCCCACCGTTTGGCCCACTTACCCCTAACTTGGGTTAGAACTTCAGTACTACCTCTCGACCACTACGTCTTCTTGATTTCAACTACCCTACCTTACCCACCAACCCAAGTGCTCTCTCCGTCGCTTCTTCTACACCCACTAGTATGGTTTACCCCCTTTCTTCTTTTCTCCCTTATAATCATTTTTCTCATTCTCATGCTGCCTTTCTTACTTCTGTTTTGGCTTTATATGATCATACTTCGTATTCTGATGTTGTGCAACATTTATATTAGTATGATGCTATGGAGTCTGAACTTCAAGCTCTCAAAGATAATCATACTTGGTCTTTGGTTCCCTCCTGCGGGCAAGAAGCCCATTGGCCGTAAGGTCTTTGGTTCCCTCATGCGGGTTAGAAGCTTATTGGCTGTAAGTGGGTTTACAAGATGAAATTATAGGTTGATGGATTTATTGAGTGCTACAAGGCTCACCTTGTGGCTAAGGGTTTTACATAGGTGGAAGGATAGGATTTTCATGATACCACCAATCGCTAAATTGATTATTATTCAATGCTTACTTGCTATTGCTGTTATTCGCCATTAGGAACTCCATCAGCTGGAGGTTCACAATGTTTTCATCCATGGTGATCTTGATGAGGAAGTATATATGACATTGCCACCCGGTTATACATGACAAAGGAGGCTAGAGTTTGTTGACTTCATAAATAAATATATGGTTTAAAATAAGTATCGTGAAATTGGTTCTATAAAATTCTTCTGTACTTATTTATGTTGGTTTTAGACAATTACCTTCTGATCTTTCACTATTCATTCGTATTATTGGGAATTCGTATATAACTATTCTTGTCTATGTGGATGACATTCTTGTAGCAGGTAATAATCTACGTAGTATTTCTTTTGCCAAATAGATTATCGCTGATCGCTTCCGCATTAAAGATTTGAGGGCATTGAATATTTTTTGGGTTTGAAGGTCGCTCGTTCTTCATTAGGTATATTTATTTCACAGTGTAAGTATGCATTGGATATTATTCTTGATTTGGGATAGTTGGGTGCATGGTCAGTGGATTTTCCTATGAGGCATAATCTTCATTTTTGGCCCGATGATGGTATTCCTCTAGTAGATCCTAGTATTTATCATTGACTTGTAGCCAAACTGATTTATTTGACTATTATGAGACCAGATATATCTTTTGCTGTTAATTCACTTAGTCAATTTATGAATGATCATCGCGACGTCTACATTCAGACTGTTTATCAAGTTTTACAATGTATTAAGGGGTCACTAGGCTAAGGTTTGTTATTTTCATTCATTTCTGATCTTTGCCTAACTATTTATTCAGATGCTGATTGGGCAAGTTGTCAAATTACTAGTCATTCCACCATAGGTTATTTTATTTTACTTGGTACAAGTCCTATTGCTTGGCGTTCCAAGAAATAGGATATGGTTTTTCGTTCTTCTACTGAGGCAGATGCTATAGCTGATACGACTTATGAACTTGTTTGGTTAGTTGCTTTGTTACTTGATTTGGGTGTTATTTCTCCATGGCCCATTGTTTTACATTGTGATATCAAATTGGCAGTTCAGATTGCACATAATCCAGTTCTTCATGAGTGTTCTAAATATATTGAGATAGATTGCCATTTTGTTCGTGAAAGGTTATCTATCAGGTGTTTTGATCCGGTACACATTCCCACGGTTTCTTAGCTTGTTGATATCTTTATGAAGCCTCTTGATCATGACATGTATCAGTTGTTTTCTTGTAAGTTAGGCATTACAGATCTCCATACTCCAACTTGAGAAGAGGTGTTACGTTATATTATGAATTGTATTTATGATGTAATTCTATAATTATCGTTTGGTCCCTATTAGGTGGTATATCTATGTATCATAATATAGTTTAGAAATTGATATGAGAAATTGATGTTAGATTATTCTTGGTTATATAAAATTAACATGTTACCATTGCGAAATTTGAATTAACTTCTGGAATGTAGTGAATTGTTGTTTCTGTTTGTATGTATGGGGTTTGCTAACTTCCGACAATCAGAAATGATTTAGTTTTTCAAAAGTAAAGGGAAAGTAAAGGGAAAGTGCAACAATGACAAAAAGCGGTATTTTTGTGTCGATATAAGAAAATCACTTCTAGATTACGTTAAAAATTGCTTACCAAAATCGTATAGGAATACTGAAACCACCTTTTTAATTTCTAAACCAATTTAATCTACAATCAATATTAATCTTATTAAAATTGTATGGCCATGATTATTTCTGGTATTAATACATATATTTTTTTAATGGAAGTCAGCTCTCAAGTAAAGATATATCTTTGGTAAGTATTTCTTTGGTAAATATAATTGCCATGGTACAAAATTTTCCACCGGTAAACCATCTACAACCCTTTTAAACAGCAGTAATTAGTCAAAATCTGCATTCTTAATGTTGAAATGAAAATTACTTAATGAAGTTCTAAATAAAAGTTAATAATCCGCAGCCACAGATTGACAAAATTAAACTACCGCAATAATCTTAATAGTCGGGTTTTAATATTTTACAGAAAGTCTAAATCTTAATAACTTAAAGAAAATTCACATGCCAAGAATTATTTAACAATATTCATATGTCACAATCATTCTAATTATTCTATTATATTTATTTTAACCAAAATTCACATATATATCTAACGGAAATCGCTATTGTAAGAAAATAGAGATATAACTAATCTGAGAGGAGGAGTCGGAGGAGACAAAATGGGAGGCAAGGGTGAGGAAACAAAATGAAAACTAGAAAATTCCGGAAAAAAAAAGAAAGAAAAAAGAAAATAAAAACTAGTGAATTGTTCTATAAAATTTTAACCATCCTTCATACCGAGAGGGATTCAATGGAGAAAATGAATTTTATTGGATAAATAAATTTTCTCAACAGGTGTCAACAGAAATTATGATTTTTTTCCCCATAAGAACTAAGAATATTTCCAACGGTATCACCAGAAACCCTAAACTGTGGAAAGTTGATTCAAATTTGGCTAGTTTGAAGAAGTCAAAGGACGTTGCTG
>MKEJ01084079.1:0-17235 GCA_001753735.1 Embelia ribes | reverse complement strand
TTATAAATATTTTGTCCACACATTTTTTGTTTGTTCGGAGTGCAATCGAGGAAGATAGCGAGATTTAGCCTCGTTTTGTTGGCAAAATAAAATACAATTGTACTTTTACGACCGCAAGGGAATTCCGGATAAGAAATTTGAGGTGGGCCCGGCAGGATTGGTTTCGCTGTTCCGGCAGAGAATGGATCAAAAGAATTGATTGTCTAGTACAAGGCGGGTGCAATCATAACAGCACCAATGCACCGGATCCCATCAGAACTCCATAGTTAAGCGTGCTTGGGCGAGAGTAGTACTAGGATGGGTGACCCCCTTGGAAGTCCTCGTGTTGCACCCAGGGAATAACATGCTTTGGAGAGAATTTTATTAGGATGAGTGACCTTTTGGAGAAGTCTGCGAGTTGTACGCAACCCTTAGTTGACCCCAAACTCTATCGGTTAAGGCTTGGTTGAAGAAGAAGAAGAAGAAAGTTGAAATTGTGTTTCTAATTGGTGCACTTGGTCAATTGTATGATCTGATTGACCTGTTTCGGATTAGAGGGGATTCGCCAGATACTAATTTATCTCTTTATAGGTGGCTATGTTGGCGAGTTGTTTTACTTTTGATGTGGATTATGTCCAATTATGTTTTTTATGTTGATTTTCTTGTGGGTTGTGTGCATTTTTATTTATATGGGCAAGTCCATTTTGGTTTTAGTGTTGCAATTTTGTAGGTTGTGTGCATTTTTGGGAGGTGAATATGTGTTGATGGTCATGATCTGGTTTTATAAATTGCAAATGTTGGATTATTCCTGGGGGTTTCTAAAGATTGATTATGACTCTGTACTTGTGTTTGCTGCTAATGGTCGGCAGTGAGTTGTATCACAAATGAATAAGCAAGCCCAAATTTCTTGTTTAGTTTTGAAATTTTGTGGGTTGTCTGCATTTTTTAGAGTTGCATGCACATCTAGGTTCATTATCTAGCTGTCAAAATTGGAAATGTTCAGTTACATAGTGAGGGAATTCTAGTGATAGTTAATTTCCAAAAAGAGAGAATTCTAGGATAGTTTTGTGATTGTGTACGTAGGCAGGCTTGCTTTCAGTCAGTGAGTTATATGCACAAGCAAGTTCAGTTTTGGTGTTAGTGTTGAAAGTTTGTGGGTTATGAGCATACTTCTGCTGGAACTTCAAGGCTTCATATGTCACATTATTGCATTTCCTTTTAATGTTGTGATTATTCGAGTTAGTGCTTGTTTGCCCAGCAACTTTTGAACTAATAAGTTATTTTTCATTTGAGGAAATGGTAGGTTCATCCAACTTAAAATTCTAACCTTTTCAGCCAAGAAGAATAGAAAAGAAAGTTAGGCTCAAAAGCAGGAATCAAAAAAGCCTTTAAATTATTAGTATCAAAAATAAAATAAAAAACTAATTGCCTTAAAGCGTTGGTAAGTGCATTGTGTCTCTTCCA
Source organism: Embelia ribes (assembly GCA_001753735.1). Classification (NCBI taxonomy): domain Eukaryota; kingdom Viridiplantae; phylum Streptophyta; class Magnoliopsida; order Ericales; family Primulaceae; genus Embelia; species Embelia ribes. The sequence continues at coordinate 15,792 of MKEJ01084079.1, read as the reverse complement.
AAATATGGGACATAGGTTGAATCTTGTCTACTATGGCCAAGGCTGTTGTTTAGTTTTAGACAATCTGTTGACCTTGGGGCTAGTGTAACTACTCCTGGGACTCCAATTGATCATTTGTTTTGTGGGGTTGGAGGTGAAGCATGAGGTATGGTATACATGCGAATTACTTCGCGTGGGAAAATGTAGTAAATGAAGATGAGGGCAGGTTGTTATAAATAATATCCGTACCCTATTATCCCCTCTTCTTCACTTTTCAAATTGAGAGCGGAGGCTGAGGCGGCAAAGTGATTATTAGTTTCACTCTTGACACAAGAGTCTTAGGTAGCTAGGAGTTTATGAAATAGGTTAATATCTTTTATGCTCTTGTTAGTTGTTTCCATTGGATGGATGGGACAAAAGAGGTTGCTGCTTCTACATACTATCAGTATTGTACTTGTCAACTGTTGATGCAAGTCTTTGATTAACTATATTTCATTTAAAAGATTCAGTTGCGTAGTTCAGTGTAATTGTATGCGTACAGACTAGAATCAGCATCTGACTGGACAAAAGTTAGTGCGATACTGCAGTTGTTTGAAAACTGAAGTTTGTAGTTGATGGATGTGAATGTTTAATGATGTTTTCTTTATAATAAGTATGGAGCTTTTGAAAATTAGAGAGCAAAATGGTTTATTACCAATGCCACCAATGGCAAAATGAATCTTTGAAGCGTGCAAAGTGATCATTTGAACAGTCTTACTGGTCAACAATGTTGAGTATATAATGTTAACAAAAAGATGTGGGAAATAAGAGGGCACGGGCTTTGATGGGTGCTTTTGAAACCGCTATAGCTCGTGCATAAAATAGTTTAGCATGGTGAGGGTGCTGTAGTATTTTATATAATATTTCAGCATCAATTTGAACACAGATACTTTTTTTTTTGGCAAGATTTGCCAGCTTGTTCGCTCTCTAGTGTCAAGTTCATTTGATATAATGCCTGCAGTGTTGATTTTTAATATGTGTGTCCGATACGTGTTGGAAACCGATACAACACCCATTTTGGAGTGTTTGTGCTTCCTAGCTTTACTTCTTTGGTTGGTGCTTGATGATGCTATGCTTCTGTTCTGGTTGTTAGTTTGCATTGTGATGTTAGTCGTAATAGTCTGTATGTATCATATTCTTATCGTTTTGATAATTCAGATCGTGGCTATTACTCGGTGGAGACTGTGTCACTTCTAGTAGCTTTGAAAGTTCGTTATCGGGATAGAATTACAATCCTTAGAGGGAATCATGAAAGCCGACAAATTACTCAAGTGTAANTGGGTTCTATGATGAATGCTTGAGGAAGTACGGGAATGCCAATGTCTGGAAACATTTCACTGACCTTTTTGACTTTCTTCCCCTCACTGCACTGATTGAAAGTCAGGTACGAATTATGAAATTGTCTTATTTATTACATGGTAGTATTTGTGACTATTTCTTATAGTTATATTGAATACCCTACAGGTTTTCTGTTTACATGGAGGACTTTCCCCATCCTTGGATACACTAGATAACATCCGAGCATTGGACCGTATACAAGAGGTATATCAACCCTCCTTGTTTTCGAGTTTCTATGCATTTTAAATGTCTATTATATATTTATACTTTTCTAACTTTGATGATGATTTACAAAAAGGAATTAGAAACTATAATGTGAACTGCTGAATATGATAGCACCCTCTTGAGTAACTAGACAGCAAAATTTTTCTACAGATCAGTTTTCATTGTTCCAGCTTTGTTGTTATGGTCTCCAATGAGCTTTTAATTTGTTCCTATTGTCAACCTTTGAAACACTGACAAAACCTTATGGACCTACTTTTACATAATTTAAAAGATAAAATATATATATATATATTGTGGGATTTTTTGTTGGGAAAGAAAAAAGTGGGAATTTATGTAACAGTTAGGCAAAGTTTGGTAATGTTGGTGATTTTCATTCGCTTCTTAAAATTGCTTTTAGAAATTGATTGTAAAAGTGCTTTGAGAAATTATTGCCAAAAGACAAATGTAAACTAGTACTGGGAATGTACAAGTAATTTTGAGGCTATTCTTGTCATTAATGATAGAAAAAGCATTAAAAGCCTTGCTAAGCCTGCTTCTATCTAAAAGCACTCTTAGAAAATTAGAGTTGATTGTTAGACGCAGATTTGTTAACATTTAACAAACACTACAATCCACAATTTTCAGGATGGAAAAAAAAAAGTAGATGCAGGTAGCTAAAAGCTTTGTGACAGAAATTACTAATATCCTAACAATCTGCGAATTAGTACACACATTCCGAAATATGGTACACTTCCGTACCAAATCGTCAAATTTAGCGAACCAAGGCAATCCGAGACAATTACTCTTAAATTTTGTTTTCAAAGAGAAATCTAATATAGATAAGTAAAATATTGATATTATTTATGTTAGTTTCAGTTTTGAAAGCATTATATTTCATATTTGGAAATAATTACAACAGTTTAAGCTAGGCTTAATTAGATGTCAATTTTTATGAAACTTAATATGGCGGTCTCATATATACTAAGATAACCTATAGAAGGCTACTTCTACCATACCGCATTTTATAATATGTAGCGTACCACTTTTCCATTTTTGTTCCTTGTCCCGGAACGATCCGTGTTCCAAGTAACATAGCTGGAAGCAAAACCGGTTTCTAATGATATTAAGTCGGACAAAATAAATTGCATTCTGACTGCTAGAATAGTTGTGCACAAATGCCAAAAATATCTTGCTACCTATGAGCCAAAATGCAAACCCACATCCATGTGTCAATTAGATAAACTATATCCACATCAAGACTGAAAGCAATCAAAGTAATCCAACAAAAAGCCATCAATAAAGTGGACCATAATAATACACGTTGTACAACCAATTATCAAAACACTGCAAAATTTTATATCCTATCCACTGAAAAATCCTGAATTCAGACTAGTAGCAACCTAATCATTCAAGATACTTAAGGTCTATACTAAATACGTTCAAGGCTTCACAATAAACTATTGAATGTTCACTTAGGGCAAAACACTTGCGAAGCATACATCCATAAATACTAGAGAAAGCAGCGGCACTAATTTCCCAGTAGTTTTGAATTTAATTCATGATTGGATAAAAGCTGATTCACCATCTAAAAGCCAACGGAAGAGAATTTGTACAAACCCATTTCTCCAGTGGTATCATTGAGCCCTTCACTTTGATACTAAACTTCCATTTCTTTGCCCTGGAACCCGTATGGCGTTCCCATTCACTAAGGGTATATTTCTTCGTCCCACATGAACCACACTTGCATTGCACCCTAGAAAAGACATAAAAAGAACAGAATAACAGATCAAATTAAAATCCTAGAAAGATGAAAAGACTAAGATAAAAGTAGACTTGAAGTTTACCATTTGCAGAAGCTTTGGAAATTGACAACCAATCAAACTTCTCCTCATTGTTAAATTATTTGGTCACTAAATAGCCTAACATAAAGGTAAAATAAAGAAAAGAAAATAAGGTCCGCAGCCAAATCTATGGACTTTCTTCCAAAGATAATGTTTTCCCGAACAACAGCGCCTAGCAACAAAGTGCTAACGGTACTTTAGACATGACGGAAGGAACGATGCACAGCACATAAGGTGCATACCCTAGGATAACCGTTGCAAGTATTTCTCATCTTAGCTTTGATGGTAACTTGAGGGCATATAAACACGCTGCTACAAACATTCAGTTTTTTCTCCTCCTACTGCTATTAATTGTTACGCAATGGTAAGTTAACTGACAACTGGTCATGGAAGAATGCAGCTTAAGCAGCTGAAATGCTCTTTAACGTTGTCAAATGTCAATCATTTCAAATTTAAAAGAGCACTCATTTTAAATCCAACAAAGATAAAATACCTAAATTTTATTAGCACCTGTTGACCATCACCTGAATAACATGTGATATGTAGATGTCAAATTTTAGCAACCATGTTCCACATGATAGAAGTAACAATAACTCATGATTATAATTCTTGTAGAGGTTCCCTAACTTACAAATGACTGCGGGGAAAATAAGTTCCTTCTATGCCAGTGCAGATGACATTGATCTTGTCAGGCGGCACGCTTTGTCCATTCTTTTCTGACCATCTGTTTGAATAATTGCCACATCATAAGAGCATTAACTGCCAAATTCCAACTGCTAAAAAAGTTATAAGCAATTAACCAACTGAAATTAACATGACTATACATGATTTTTGGTTGCAAGTTTTCTGCAACTGGTAATTCATGATTAGACTCTCCTTTGCACTCCGGGCAGAAGTAGTCAGTGTCTTCAAAATCCTTCAACAAAAAATAAGAAACTCTTAAGATCACAGAGACATGCAAACCTCACGTTGTGATTGCGAATTAGATACGTTGTGATTGCGAATTAGATATGTTCAGAATACCGACCTTAAAATGATTGGTGGCCATATTGGCACATTCAGCATGTACCCAAACATTACAACCATCACAACACACCTGAAAACGGAACCCCAAAAGATAAGGAACAGTCAATTAAAATTATAGTGATGACTAATGATATCAAATATACTATGTACTAATCTATCTCATCGCAGTAACCAAATCGTGAAATCTTAAACAGCTCAAAATCTCACCCAATCCCCTCCATCAGAATGATGCCAAGTCTTCTTGCATACACCGCAATATTGTTTTGATTTCCATAACTGCAACAACCATTAAGTGTGATGGAACAAGTATTCTTGACTTACTAAACTTAGAAGAAAGAATTTGGAATTTCATTTTGACCTTCGCACAATGTTCACACAAATGGTAAACTTCAGAAGAGCCTTTCTTCTTCTTTATTTTGCATGGCACATTCAAGCCACAGCCGTTGCAGGGATGCTTATCCTTTCGGTATGCAACCTGCAGGATTAGATATTCAGAAGAATAGCCATAGTTCAATTCCAGCAGCAGTTAAAAGGAAAATACAATGTGATATCTGATATTTCAAACCATACAATGGCATATTGAAAATAAATTGCAAAGCAAGACCTCTTCATTTGCTAAAGTAAATCTAAGATTTTAGTTCACGGATTAATTTGTCGAATTTCGTTTCCTTCTTAATATTATTAACAATTTCAAAAATTTGAGATGGCTTGATGCTTACATAGCATCTAATTATCACAATTGCTCCATGTCAACCTCCCTTCTCCTAAAATTGATATTGGAAATGTTTAAACTCCTAATTTGAATTTCTATAAATTAGGGATCATGCACATCTCCATTGCAACTTTTGAGATATGGGTTCATCCCGTAAGAAACAACTTATCTGCAAACAGGGGTAAGGTTGCATAAACAAGACCCTACCAGAGCCCGCAATACAGGAGATTTGTGCACAGGGCCGTACAAAAACTAACAATTTCAATATTTCTTTCGTCAGTTAAAATACTAGTTGGAACAAGCACTTGCATAAAAATAAATACTAGCTCTAACTTCAAAAGGTAGACCAAAGCCAAAACCAACAATCCGAGATGATAAGTGTTTAAGTCAACATTCAAAGACAGGGTTAAACAAGAATATTACATAGACAACATGTGGAAATTCTCCCCAGCATAGAACGTAACTGTGGGTGCAAGTAGAGGTGTCCATGAAAATTTGTTGCAAGTTTTAAAAGAAAGGATCACCAGAGAGTAGTAATCAGCAAAGTGAATGTAGGGGTGAAAGCTAAGGAAGGTATGTTCCCAAAGTCTTCATTTGGGAATAAATCTACCATTAACCATTTTCATTTAATTAAAAGATAAATAATTGAACTCAAAAAAACATCTATTATTAACCATTTTGGCATACAGTGGTTTAGGTAAATCCAAAAGGCGACTACTTAGATTCTCAGCAAGTAAATGCTCAAAAATGTAAGAGCCATGCATGTTGTCTCAATTCAAGAGAAGCATTGTGATACATGATGCACTCAAATTTACTACCAACCAAATAAAACGCAGTTTTGTCAAAGACGCTCCAAGTGCTCGCCTAGGCACCAAGGCGAGGCATGGGCGCCTTAAGAACCTCCAGGCGAGGCGCCGTTAAAAGGCATTGTCTAGGTGCTCGCCTAGGACTAGGTGTTGGTGTTTTAAACGCTTGAGGCGCTTGCCTTTTCAAACTAAGGCATTAGATACAAATTTTTAGCAAAAAACACAACATACCTAAAATATTATTATTGAAACAAAAAAAAATAGCTTTAATTTTGTTAATAAATCAAAGATGAGAAGAGAAGATCGGAGAGGTAATATTCATTCGAGAACCAATAGCAAGGTATTTTGCCATCAAAGAGAGGAACCATATGCTATAATTTTTAGCACCTCACTTCACGAAGACAAGAGCCTAGCGTCTAGGCGTCTAAGGTGATGAAGGGTCCTAGCGCCTTAAAGGTGCCTGGAGCCTTTAAACAACACTAAAAAGATGCATTGTAAAACCCTTATTCAGTACTCTAAAATAAATGCACTAGTTACCTAATGATCTTCAAGACTCACTAAAGCAATTGCAAACTTTATGGAACATCAGTATTGTATGGTATTGTTTTCATAATTAACATAATCACATAAAATAAAAAAACAATCCTGAAACCAAAGGAACAACTAATGGCTCTATGGTCATTTTCACAAAAATTAAACTAACACATGCAAAAACAAAAGGAACCAAACATTCTCTTTTTCTATACGAATTGAACTGTCACAAGCAGCACTGTCAAGCACCTAGATTTTGGCAACATATCCATACAAACAATAAGCAATACACAATGCAAGTGCTCGCTTGAAAGATCAAAGTCAAAACGATTATAATGGAAATCACAAAGAAGAGAAAGCTACATTTCGGGACCATTTCATCTCATCATAGTGATGGCGAACAAACCTAAAACAATCTCTGGAAATTTTGAGTGATGTGCAAATAGTAAGTCAAAGGAAAAGGTGTTCAACTTGCCTGCCGACCAGAGTAACCCTCCTGTTCCTCACAGGAGCCATTTTCATCTTCAACTCTCTCGTTATTTGTATCAAGGACCGCTTCAAGATACCCTTTTTCTACTGAAAAAGCTTCCTCTAATGCCATGTGAAAATCTCTTGGTTTGCTTCCATACAACTGTGTCTGCCCCTGAAATCTGCAAGTAAATTTTTATGAAACCAATAGCTCTATCATCACACAGTTGTATTGTGGTTAAACACACATTTTACACACCTGTCCACGTAATCTCCAAATGGGAAAATCATTCCAGCTTTAACCCATGCATAGTCCTACACAAAGACATACAAGTAAGCTCCACCAAGCATTATCATACCTCAACAATAGTTAAAAATTATGCCCCCAAGTAGAACTAGTAACCATGCATATTTTTCATAAGCATGAGATATGAAAGAGATATCACACCCGTAGTCCATTTTTTGCATATCCAAAATACATCACGCAAATGGTGCCAGGAACACAAGCCTTCAACACAGGCTTGGGAGCTTCGCATATTGGATCAATAACGATAGCTGGCCAGGCAGGGTATTTCTTCCCTGATTTCGCCCAAACTAAATCACCTGACACAAAATGGTCCAGCTCATACCAGTCCTTCCTCGCCACTTTCTCTTCCCCTCTAAAACCCCCAACTTGCCTCAGAGGGTTCTCACTTGTTTCCATAAAAAGTGAGTTGCCACCATCCTGAATCACGGTCAAACAGCTGCCCGAGCTTGTTCTGGTATCATAATCATTATACCCATCATAATCAATGTTACCATACTCTAATTTCACATCAAATAAGTTCAAACTGCAATGCTCAATCGAAGACTGCTCACGATGAAAACCCTCACGCTTAATCCTTTTTGTATTGGATAAGCACTCTTCACTAAAAGCCGAATCATTGAATCGAGATGGGCGTGCCTGAACACGCCCACTCGAAGTTCTCAGCAATGAAGGGCTATTTTCGCCTGTCAATTGATTTTTGCCCAAAAATTTTGATACCCTTTCAGAATGACTGTTCATCTCACTGAGGCCTCTTCTTGGGACTAACCAATTTCCATCTCCCTTCTGTTCACCATTGCTCCGATTATAATTAGGCATTTCAAATTTCATTGTTTTCACTATCAATCATCTTCTTCTAAATCATACCATTTTAAATGAAACCCTAACAACAAATCTTATCGGTGTTCTATCTTATTCTCCAAATTCTGAGCCGATTTTTGAAAAATAGAAATGGGCCAAACCATAAAACAAAAAATCGACCCACTAATTTTTCCAATTTTTGGGTTGATTTTCAGATATAAAATCCAAAGAAAACCCTAATCAGTACTATCCTCACAACTTTGCCCAATTTCTCCAAATGTTTTAGTCTGACTTTCAAGGAACAGAACCCAAAAAGAAAAAACTACTCACAATACTTTCATCAAAATTTTCCGATTTTTGAGTCGACTATTGAGATATAGAATCCCAAGAAAACCCTAATCACAAATCGTCAACTAAATTCTCCGAATTTGAAATATACCAAAGCGAACTCTATTCACAAATCTTCTACTAATTTCTTTGATTTTTTTCTTCGATTTTTGAGATATATAATCGAACGAAAACCCTAATCCCAAATACTGTCGTAACTTCGCCAAATGTTTTAATCGGTTTCAAAGTCAAAACTGACAGAAACCCTAATTCGAACAATAGAAAGAGCGAATTCAAAGAACAGAACCCGAATCAGATAAATGAATCGTCCGATTCGTAATCGGCAAGTGCTTGATCGAAATCGAGACAAAAACGATCAAAATCGCCCAATTAGGAGCAGATACCTGGGTCGAAGAATGCGATTCACGTATGTATCAATGTACGAACGTATGTGTGCATGTATAAGTGTAATTTTGTATGTATGTATATATTAGTAATTTGAGAGCTTTTGGGAGCCAGTTGTCGAGTGGTTTTGGCTCCCCGAGAGAGAGAGAGAGAGAGAGAGAGAGAGAAATTCGAAACGCGGTACGAAAGAAAATTGTGCGTGGAGCGCCAAAATGAAATACGTGCAGGAGGTAGGTAGCACAGAATGGACCGTGCCGCCAATGGCTGGACCTACAAATTACAAACTTGGGCACAAAGCTACGCAATCCTTTGTGAAAGTCGTGCAAACTACAAATTCAACCCCTATTTTTCCATATTGCTTATATATGTAATTTAATTTTTGAAATATTATAATTTTTCTTTTGGTATTTTTTGCACAATTTCGTTGATTGACGATTATAATGCAACAAATATGATTTTTATAGCCTTACTTATTCAATAAACCATATTGAAATACAATGACTATGGTAAAAAAGAAAATTACTTTACAATTCATATTTCTTTTTTGTGGTAGACAAAATAAATCTAATAATATTATAGGAGAAAAAATATATAATTTACTTTATTGACTATTTTAATAAGAGAATTCAGTTATAAGTACCCGATAGGATCTCAAATACAGAGTCTGCACAAAAATACCAAAATTTACACCTAATTAATTGTAATAAATTAAGTTGGGCATTCTTCGGAACCATTATGTCATGGGATCATCCAAAACCTTTCAATATTATAAATTAACATCCACATCAAAATAAAAAATATCTTATTTGTGCATTAATTTTTAAATAATTGACTATGTTATAAACATAAATTTTTTCTCTAACATCTATTCCTGCAAGTTTGTTCCCTTTTTGAGATATAATTTATCAAATTTTGTTACAGGATGCACACCTTGACAATTATTCCAATCTCCTATTTAAGAAATTAAACTATTACGTGACCAATTATCAACTTCAAAGAACCAATATAGAAAACATAACTCGTTTCGGTCCTACTTGATACTTCTTAGTGTAATTGCTTAATTGAATTGCATAAATAACTTAAATTTTTTAGAGAGAGATTGACACATTAATGTCGGATTTAAATATATAAAAGAACATGTATTCATGTTTTTATTTTACAATAATAGGATTAAACAATGCAAAAAAATTGCTTCCAATTATCATTAAGGAATTTATCTCCATCTATGGGCTGGTTACAAATAAATATATAGAGATATTAGCATTTATCAACAAGATTCTGAATTTACAAATATGACCTTATATGGTTGACCACTAAAATGGATTGAATGGGGGTAATTTAGGAAGTGAAAAAGGATAAAATATTAGGGATAGTTAATATTTTTAAAGTAGAATTAGATAATGGACAAATTGTTGCTTGTATGGATTAAGCGTAACTCTATTAATATGATATAAAAAAATAAAATATAATTTTTATTATTATTAAATAAAAATAGTTTGAATTAATATCAAAATAGATTAATAATGTATATTATTTTTCGGATAAAAATAAAATTTAATTTAATCACTCAAAAAAATTAGGAACCCCTCAGTTTTATTCGATTATAACAAAAAAAAATTATTCCGCCATTGTTTTTTGTCAAAATCAATTGCGCAAAAAAATTCTTACTTTTTCCTTTATGATATGCAAATATCACTCTCATCATAATTACTACAACAATTTCCGTGTAAGTTGTAGTCTACAAAATAGAAATTCAAAATGAGAAACAATTGTTAGTAAGATGGCTATAGTATAAGATATAATAACTATTCAATACGTCATAAAATTTCAATCAAGTGACGCAAAATAAATTATAACCTGATATGATATCATACTTACCATTGATTTCTCATGAGTTACTGTCACAACCCAAAAAATCAAGCATCAAATTAGCAAGCAAAATTATATAAATAACAATTATGATGTTAAAAAAACAAAAAATAAATAAAAATAAAACATATATCATGTCACAGAAAGTGTAATATTTCATGCATAAATATATTAAATCTATATGAACCTGAAATATAATTTATGTGATGAAAAATATATAATATTTTTGTGTAAGAAAGATGGGCAATAAATATGGGAGTGGGTAATGCCATAATAGGTTAGCATTTTGCTAAGTTATTATTTTTTTTTTTTTTCTGGAGTATAACTAACAATTCTATGTATTTATAAATCCCCATATTTAATGAATGGGCAGTTACATTGCTTTGGAGTATAAATGTCCCTTGTATGACTCTACAAATTCTCACATATGCCTTATAGGATATCCAAGAAAAACACATCTAGTGGCCTTAGCTAGAAACTTGTCACAACCGACCTTGAGTGTTTGGGCATAGTAAAGACATCCAAACACTCGAAGATGATCGTCAATAGGTACGATTTTACAAAAATGATAATGTTGAGTTTAACCATTTAAAACCTCAGATGGTGTACAATTAATGAGATGAACAACAGTGAGGAGGCATTCACCCCAAAATAAAAGTGATAAATTGGCATAGAAACATAAGTAACGAGCAACATTAAGAATGTGCTGATGTTTACGCTTCGTAATACCGTTTTGTTGTGAGGTCTCGTTACATGTTTGTTTATGAATGACTTTGTGATCATTAAATAATTTTACGGTGTTGGTACTTTTGTTAAATTCATGCCCATTATCTACATGTACGTATCGAACCTAAGTGTTGTGTTGATTACACACTATAGCAAAAAACATTTTGAGATAAAAAGGAATTTCATATTTATATCGCATCAGATAAGCCCATGTTAAATGGGAAAACTCATTAGCAATAGTAAGAAAATAATGAAAACCATTCAAAAAAGGAAAAAAATAACCACCTCATATGTCAATATAAATACAATTGAAAATAAAAGTATTCATAATAGGTAATTTCTGAAAAGCTAGCCTAGGACCTTTTTTCCTTTCACAAGCATCACATAGAGGGGTATTATTAAGACAAGAAATAAAATGTGGAACACTAAATTTTGAAGGATGACCTAAACATTTATGTCAAAACTCATAAGTAGTAGTAGCTAGGTGGGTCGTAGCAACAATAGTAGGTCGAAAGCTATAAAGGTTATTGTGCCTCTCACCTACTCCAATATGTGTCCACACAGTAGCATCCTGAAAATTTCAAGACTCGGAAGAGAAAATGACAATGAGATTAAAATCCTTAGAAGGATATATAAAAATATTATTTAAAGTCAAAGTGGGGGATAAAGTAACTGAGCCAATGGCTCGAACAGGAATAGGATTTCTTGTAGCACCATTTACAAACTTTTGGTATATGTCTTCAAGATTAAAAATAAATAAAAAGAGCTATAGAAGTATAGGGAAAACAAGACATGTATTGTGAGGGGAAAACAAGACATATATTGTGATATACCAGTATCTATAATCCAACAATCACAAAAGAGTAAAGTATGAGAAGATATACCTGCAAAATTAGCAGAGGTGGTGAAATATAAACTATGTGGCTCAATAATAGAGGCACTATCATGTATGAAGATCATGTCATAATGCTGGTTGTAGCTCATTTGACCCTGCGACATGCAATATCTGCCACAATGAACATCAAACCTGCCCACTACTCGAGATACCCAATCATAACAAAACAATTATCCATTTCATGGCCCTTGCCATCACAAACCTCAAACGGGTTAGGTTAACTATCAAAAAGAATCCCGCGCCCAAGCTCTCCAAATAGTGCCTACCTGAGCCCTCGGTAGCAGTCGGATTGGCCCTAGATAGCCTCGATAGCGGCAACATACCACAGCTGGAATTGTTGGGTTGTTGTGGTGGATTGCTCCACCGCGGCCCATACTGCCCCAGTTTGACTTGTTATGAAAATTATTGCCCGAACGGACTGCAAGAACACTATTATTTTGATTTTTAGTAACAAAAATATTAATACCACTTTGATTTCCATTATTACAAACTAGCAAATAAACATAGATAGCTCAAAAAGCAGTACAATAGCAAGAATAAAACTCCTTATATTATGAAAAGACTCGTTTAAACCAACCAAAAACTTGAATATCATTAGGGCAAAATTCTTAATGGCGTCATTTTTAGACACATCGCTTGTGCACCCATTACAAGTATATACCTCGGGTAGATCGAGAAGACTAGGTTCTTTTCACTTTGACATAAGAGCAATGTAAAATTGCATTACTGTTTGCATGCCCTATCTCAATTCTCCAACCTCCTGTTCAATGCGATATATCTTTGAATTGTTTGGATTGAGTGAATCCTGCAGTTCAATCCATAATTGATGAGCAATATTGCAGTAAGAAAGGCAGGGTGATGAACCATGTCCACGCTAGAACGAGACCCATATAAGATTAGCCCCTAATTGAACTCTAGATGCAGGTTTGGATGGAAACTATAACAACCCGAGGATTGTTAGTATTTTAAATACTATAATATATATAAATCGTTGATATTAATTATGAATGTTGGTATGCATTTTATACTATTATTTTTTATTTTATAGAGAAAGGTAAGAGTCATTTTATATTAATAGTTCTATTTAGATATTTTTACATGATATATATATGTATATATATATGTGTGTGTGTGTGTGTGTGTGTTAGTATTGATTTTATAATATATTTTTGTGGCTAGAATAAAAACATATGGTACGACACATGATATACATACATGGCACACACATATACATACACGGCACCCACACAATATACACATCACACACAAATACAAAGAAATGAGGAGAGAAATATGAGTACTTCGGCTAGGGTCTTTGTAATACGGGGGTTCGAAGACGTATATGCGTGACACATGAGCTTGTATTTGTCACATCTATGAATTTTGAGGCATTTTTCTTATGTATTTACTTTATTTGCACCTATGTGAGCTATACAAATCAATTATTTTGCAATAGCTGACTTAATAGAGATTTTATAAGTGATTTTTCATTTCATTTGAGGCTTCGGGATGATTTTTGCAAAGCATTTCTGAACATGACCGGGGGTTTTATATTTTTCTAGGGATGATATGAATTTTTGAAACACTATGGTTAAAACATAATATTTTTCTGATTTTTAGATAATTTTTTGTGAAGTTTTGAGTGATTTTGGGTCAAAAAATTGATTTTTCAAAATAAATAATAGAATTTCAAATTTTTGAAAATTATTTCCACCTTTAGAAATGCAGAAAATTCTGGAAAAAAAAAAGGTTTATTGGGTTAGCCATGTGATATTTCTAATTTTTGTGTAATTTTTGTAGAAATTTTAATATTTTAGTGTACTAAATGATTTTTGGTAAAGAAAATATATTTTCTGATTTTTTATGAAAATTTTCATATTCTAGAAAATTCATTATTTTACAAGAAAAATGGGATTATTTGTAAATGTATTTCTGATATACTTATTGTTATTTTTGGGTAATTTTAGTGATTTTGGAAAAATTAAAAGTTATTTTAATGAAGTATGAATATTTTTCATTATTTTGTTTCATAATTAAATATAGGTTGGAAAATGATAAATTTTGTGAGAAAATATATATTTTTTTCATTGGTGATATTATGTTAATTATTGGATTTCAGATATATTATTGAGGATATAAATGGTTTTGTTTTTAGTAAATAAATATGAGTTTTTATTTTAGGAAAATATTATCAGCCCTAGGAATATATGTTTTATAGGAGAAAATGAAGATTTAGTAAATTATAAATTTTGAAAATTTCTGATAGAAATTAAAATAGCGTTTTGGGGGAAAAGAAAGTCGTTTTCTACATAAAATAGTATTTAGGCTGACAATGTTTTCTATGATATTTAAGAAAGTACAAGGAATACTATGGATACATATTTGGAATATTTATAAGTATTATATTGCACTATTTAAACCTAGGATCAACTACGAGTTGAGAGGAGCGCATAGACAAAGGATTTACTCATTGGTCCTATCGTACTTTGAGTTGAGGTACGAGTTAAACACTCTTATCTTATAAATGTCTTTACGATATTACGTAAGTGGCGATAGTGTAGTAATAGGGTATATTACTGATTTATAGCCATGTATTACATGGCCATTTATATGTATATTTTTCGTGTGTGTATTTTACAGAGGATGATGGAAGTAGTGTTCCCTGACTCCTGGAAGTGAGACTTCAGGATGGGGTGCCTCGAAGACCAGATTGTCTCAAGAGGATTTGTAGTTGAACTCAGTCGATAAGCTCTTGGGCTAATTTGAGTATTTTCTTAGATACAGACGAGATTGAGTTTGGGCAGGCCATATTTTCTACTGATTTGTTACTTATGTTTTATATATGTTGAGGCGATAGGCCCTTATTAGTGCGTATTGTAAATCGACTAACATTTCCCCTTACAGTTATGGCCGATATTCTTGTAGATCTTTTATCTGATATTAATGTGTTAGAGCTATATTTTGTATTGGGGTATGTGAGTAGAGTTGTTTTCTTATCAGGTGATTTATAAGCATCTTATTGCGTTGTCATTTAAAGCATATTAGTGTCTGATTCGTTTATTTTATCTGTGTATGTACACATGGACTCTACAGAGTATTAGGAGCATAACAAGGAATAGGGGAGTATTGGAGTCGGTGACCATTTTGTGTGTATATGACAAGCTTACTTCGAGCTAGAGGATACCGTCAAATGATTATATTATCATATATTTTGAGGAAATTGTACTTGTATTATATTTTGGATAGCAGATGATGTACATATGATTATACTGTTGTTTCATGTGTGTGGACATGATGGATGTATAAGTAGTAGTAGTAGTATCACCTACTTTATTTTCCAGGATTAGCATAGTCTACATAGATGTAGATTGGTTATGTATTACTTATGTGGAGATGTTGCCCGATTTTCTAGGAGATGTATATATTATGATGGATATTTCTGATGTGTGGTTACTGGTTGCTTAGTTTCTTTGCATAGTTATTATGATATTAGGTTGTGGTGCTTAGTGTAATAGCATCGT
>MKEJ01084074.1:0-10490 GCA_001753735.1 Embelia ribes | reverse complement strand
ACGTGGGCGAGACTCGTAAATATGGAGAAATTTATGGGCACAATGTCGTGCTTCAAAAGACAAACACGCACCCAACGCGATTTTAATTTAAATATATCATCACGTGTTTTAAAAGGGTTCGGAATTTAAAAAAAAAAAAAAAAAGTAAATTACGCTAGGGGTTCCTATAGTTTTAATAAAATTCTGTTTGGCCCCATGATTTTTATTAAAACCCTATAATCCCTAATATTTAAAAGCTGGAGTATTATGCTATGCAGCCCTACCGAACACATTACTACTGCTGGTTTTCAAATTATCTTAAATTTAAATAAAAAAAAATATGCTTCTATTTTAGCTGTTGAATTAAAAATTTGCTGTTAAAATATTCTCAATAGAACATTCAGTTTCGCCATTTCCTTATTTTCTTGTATTTAAATATTTCACTTGCTTAAAATTAGAGACAATTGACCACATTTGCAATCATAAAAGGCTATTTTAATCCTCAATGAACTTTAATTGAATCACATGATTTGTTCTTCATTATTGAGGATAACTATTTAATTAGGATGGAAATCTATATAAGATTAAACGTCATAATAAAACAGTCATGGAGAGCTAAATTATTGGTGAATGCTAAATGCATATATAAAATTTTTATATTAAACTAAAGGAGGTTTGTCAAAATTATGCGGGTACCCTCGTTCCTTTGGCTCCAACCCTACTTTAGTGATCTTGCGTTATCAAAAACTTAAAGCCTATTACTGTTACAATTGAAACTACGGAAACAAAATAGAATTTAAGTTGAAACTATTGGTACCATTGCTTCAATAGCTCTTAAAAAATAAAAGACTAAACCATTTGGAATATGAAAAGGCCACCCCCACTCAACCCCCCTCAAAAGTCTTCCCACATGTATCTACAATATTCCCCGTGCTTATATATACATATGTATATGTATAACACGTAAACCAGACTACTCCTACGTCCTAATTTCAAGGAAGAGAGATAAACAAACACGCGTTATAAGAAAAATAAAAGGGAGAAATAGAAGCTCTTGTCGGTCGTTTATGGTAACAACAAGCTGTTGAAGTTTGAAATTTTATTCCGTTTTGTGAATTAGTATTAGTTAGTTTTTTCGGGAGAGAAAAATATGTCCAGCTTTTCGTCGGAGTTTTCGGGTTCCAGTGATCTGTCCGGTACGAGAGCAGCACCAGAGAAGCCGAGCTTCTCACAGATTTGCAGTCAGCTGAGTCAGTACTTGAAGGAGAAGGGCACTCTCGGCGATCTTAGCCTCGGCATGAGCTTCGACGGAAAAGGTTAGTAATTAATCTATATTATGCGAATTAATAACACATGTGCATATATATATACTGTGATTTTTATACAAGGAGCAAATGAATAATATGATATTTGATATTTACCTGTAAATAATGATTGGGTTTTATTTTTATACCTGTACTTGGGAAATGTTTTTACCCATGAATCTTTTTGACTTTGTGTTAGATTTACTAATGATTAGTAACGGTGCATTAATTTTTTACACGATTCTTTTATTTTTATACATCTTGTAGAATACACGTATAGTTCACATCTTTTTGTTGTTTTCGTTTGTAAACTTTCACAACATATTTTTAAACAAGGACATAATATATCTTTTGAAATTTTGTGGCATAAATTATGTTTCTGCAAAATTTTTGGGATGTAGACTTAAAAAAGATCTTACTATAGCAGTTCATATAATTGAATATACTTTTGCCGTCCTGTATTTTACTAACGTATGTATCACAGATCACTTCACTCTCCTCATTTCTTGCGTATCAAAAAATAGCCAAAAAAAATTCCCGTTATTTTCGTTATGTGATCTTACCGCAAAAGTTGCAATGAAATAATCTCGCTTCTATTGATTTTTCCAACTTCTAAAAATAGCCCCCTCCTTTTTCGACGATCTTACTATTCATATTGCTTGGCTATGATTCATATTGCTTGGCTATGCTTTGTTCAACTCCTGATCCAAAATCTGTGTTTTGTGAACTTGTCATCCTTCCCTTTTTTTCTCTCCCCTATACATATATATATGTATATATAAGCATTTGTGTTGCACAGATTTCCTATGCCTTCGATTTAGTAAAAGCAGAAATATAGAGATCATACTCATAAATCTAATTAGTAATGTACCGTTTGTTTCCTTGGTGTTATTACTATGCAGGCATGCCTATGTCCGCAGCACAATCCACGCCCACAAGTAATATTAGTACTATGAATTTGTTCCCAACGATGGGACCTAATTCCAGTGAATTCACTGGTGCAAGTACCCGGACCCCGATGGTGGCTCGGGAGATCACATCAATGGATTTATTTCCTCAGCATTCGGGGTTTGGTCCGAGTGTTTCCAAGGATGAGGTTCCTAACAAGGCTGGTCACAGGTGGGTGAAAATTATGATTTCTCGAAAGGAATAGGAGGAACTGAAAAAATAAAAATGGAAATGACCTTAGAGGAAACTTGAGGGCTTTTGTTGGAGTTTTTGAATTTTGAGTTTTAGAAAATTCATGATGGTTTTAGCTTGTTCTGAGGATGATTTTTTATTTTATTTTTTAAATCCCAAAGAAAGATATAGATTTCTTGAAGATTCTTTTTATGATATTTCTTAAGGCATTTAAAAAAAAAACAAGGTATAAAGCAAACCCATAATTTGTGGAAAATAATTCAGCAAACAGTAAATTGCAGAATGTACCCAAGTATTTAATTCGGAGTGTATCTTTGGTCCGATATTTTTAGCTGTCTGCGCTTTAACCTCACTTTTTCTCAAAGTCACAATCAACTCTATTTTGCAAATATTTATCAAATTTTTTTAGATTTGTCTTCCAATGATTTCTTAATGTTCTAAACATAAGTTGAGTACTACTAAAAGTGAAATCGTATATCACTGATAATGAAATTAGACGAACATGATGCTAATGTTTCTTCGATAGATTTTAAGAAAATGAGCGTTGACGACAACCTATCTTTATAATAAAAAAAATCTAGTACTATTTTATGTGTTTATCACATTCACTTTTCGTCGTTCTGTACTATTCAATTCGACTAATAATAATTATTAAACTTATACAGTGTGAACAAGCCAGTACCAGAATCATCACAAATGACCATATTCTACGGTGGGCAGGTGATCGTGTTTAACGACATCTCAGCAGATATAGCAAAAGAAATCACACTCTTGGCCAGCAAGGCAAGTTACCCAGACCCGAGCATTTTCGTCTCTGCCCCAATCAGGAGACCAACAGAGACACCTAATGCTACGGGCATGAATTTCGTGAACAATTTGTTTATTGAGAGACTTCATTCGGCCATCGCAAAAGGTAACTTACCATCGTCTATTTGACAGGCATTGTGAAAATTTGAGGACTTTATGTTTATAAATTTGTATTTAAGGAATCTAAATTATGCTTTGTTTTTATTCGGATTTTGCAGATCTACCAATTGCGAGAAAAGAGTCTCTCACCAGATTCTTGGAGAAAAGAAGAGACCGGTGCGTATTAATTGTGAAAACGGTTTCTTTTTTAGTGAACTTCCTATCTAGTGACATTAGATTTGGAATTTTGGATTCGGATCCTGAAAACGACGATATTTGTGGTTTCCGAAAACTAATATCTTTTGTGTTTGTTTTACTTTTTTAACAGAATCTCGGCAAGAGCACCATACCAGAAGGGCAACCCGAAAGCGTCTCCTCATAAGGAGAACAAGAAATCATGGCTCGGCTTGGCTCCACAATCCCCTCCTCAGCAATATGAATAGTAGCCAACTCGATCTTGTTTTTGGCTTATAGTGCCATTTTCGGGTTCCATTTTTTATTTTCTACGAATCTAATGGATTGTAATTCAATTTAACTGTTCACAATTTTGGATTTGTTTACGTAAATATTTGAAGTACGGTAACAATATTACAGTTAATTTCTAAAAATGTAAGTTCTTAATATTCTTATCTACTACAGCGTTTGTAATAGACTGGGGTGTCCTTTGGGCACTTGTTTTATTTTGGAATTTTTTATTTTTATTTTTGATAATCTGTTTATTTCGGAATGTGAAGCTTATTTAATTTTTGTTGAAATTATTTTCTTATGATCCGACCTACTAGCGGATCACACCACCAATCATGAGAAACTAAAATAGAAAACAGCAATCAATCATGTTATGTATATATATTATTTATTTTTCATGTTTGCATAAATAATTTTTTAGCTGGTGCAAGAACGGTCATGTCTGTCTCAAGTATCCGATATCAACATTCATTTCGCACAGGTAAAGACTGACATTGGCTGCAAATCAAGGGTGGGGAGAGCAACAATTATCACGAGCACTCTCTTCCTTTCACGTGTGTGTGGAACACGAGAAAACAATACTTTACAAAAAAAAATTAAAAAAATAATATATATATATATATATATATATATATGGTTAAATTAGTGTGGAACCCTATGTTGTTTCTATCTGGAGTCTCAGAGTAGTCTATCCAGAAGTTGTCCAACATCGGACTTCCTTCGGACACCACGTCAGACACAGGGAAAAACACCTAGAAATTTTTGGACTTTTGGCTCAAAAACAACAACCCAGGACCACTTTGTCCGGAGGTTGTCTGGAGGCTCAAGCCGTCAGACAGGTTTTCGAACACAGCTATAAAATTATGCTTTGACTAAGGCACAACTACAATACATAACTCAAAACTACACTCTGGAAAATCAAATGCTACGGCACTACACGAATCCACGATATACAATAAATAATATATTATATTATTTATTTATGCAAAACATTTATATGAATTTCCGGGACGTTACACTATTATACCCCTAGTAGTTATATAGCTTAATTTGATTGTAAATTTCTAATTGTGATAAGGCTAATTTTGGAAAAGAATAAATTTGATGGGGCTTCATTTAAATAAATACTATTTTTTGGCCTTACGTATTGTGAGATAAATTAAAATTTTATTTATAGTCCATCACTCTTTGTTGTTTTTGAGAAATATAAATATTATTTGTTTATAATCGCTACTACTAATCAAGTTTTATCTTTTGTAAAAAAAATATTTTCTGACACTTATAAATTATTTTTCATAAAACTAAATATTTTTTTTACATATAAATATTATTTGTTCTTACATTTGTAAAAGAAAATAATTTGTTGAAATAATTATGCATCATTTAATTAAATACAGAAGTATAATTTATCCTAATCTCTACAAAGTCTTATATTGTTTGATGAATAAAAAAGTTTTTTAATAAAAATTTGTTAATAGAATATTTTCCCTCTAAATCTACCATAGACAATCCAAAGGTTTTCATAAACTAATTACGATAAACATAATTTTTCTTATTCTAATAGCTCTGGACTAGAGGACGGGGCACACACGTAATGCATATGTATTAAATTGTGATAATTAAATTTTAAATAGAGATTAAAAATAAAAATATTGATAAAAATTAAGTACCAATTATAGTATGAGTAAATATTATTAACATGGAAAATAAAGGTACAAAGAAAAGGAGAGAGAAAGAGGAAAAGTAACGTGCAAAGATAATGTAGAGATATAATAGGAGCTGAGAGGAAGAGGGGGAAAGAGAGGGAAAGTAAGTTAAAATTATATTTTTGTGCCTATAATAATCATCTTTTTGATAGAAAAAGTCATTCATACCAAACTACTGTGGTTTCACGTGTTTTTGAAATGGCACAATTCATGCCACTCTCTTGTATATAAATAGGTGTGTATGTGAGAGTGTTATTTACACCAAAAAATAGAAAAGAAAAAGGAGAAAACCCAATATAAGTGAGTATTTGCTCTGTGTGAGAATTGTGATTTGAGAGAGAAATTGTGTGAGAGTTTTTTCTACCCCTCTTTGGGATTTTAGTGAAATTAATCTCATCTCTGTAGACGTAAATACAATTGGCTAAATCATGTTAAAAATTGGTGTCTCTATTTTTCTTGTTCTGATTTTTTGCATTACAGCACTTTTCAACCCAATTTGATTATGAATTGTGGGAATTCTAAAGGTATTTTAGGCAAATAAAAAATTAGCCTGTAATTTTAGGTGTTTACATATAATAATAGTATAGATATGTAACTTATACACAGTCGATTCTATAATAGTTTCGAATTGGTTCTAGTTCTAAAATAATAGAAACCGGGAATCAGACCAAATTTTTTAATTTTGTAAACCAAAATCGAACCGAAATTATTATAGAACCTAACAAGAACGAAACCAATTCCATCGTTTGTACACTCCTACTTGCAACTAAGTCATGGTTATATGGGGCAGATGTTTGGTACGTTTTGAATAAACTTAATTACAAATTTTCATTAATAACCGATGACTTGTAGTTGGGCTGGGTTGAAAATTTGAGTTATTGGGCCTCAACTCAAGCTGATTAAGTTTTAATCAAGTTTGAGCTCCAGCTCAGAAGTCATTCTCGAGCTGCATTCAAAAGATTTTTGATTTCTTATGATTATGTAATTAGTAATATTTATTTAACTTTAAGATTTGAATATAATACGAAGATATATAAATATAAAAAATTATAAAGGCAATTTAATATTTAATCCTTGAGTCTCTTGCAAATTTATGAGTCGAGTAACTTGCTACGATACTCGAGCTAAACTCTGACATGTGTATGGACTCAATATCGAACTCGATCTACAAACTCTCATATGATAGATTCAGGCCTTTAGAGACTATCAATCATGGCTTTTGTGATTATAAAATAAATTTAATCAAGCACTCCTTTTGTTTGACACAAATGTCAAAATGTATTCCCAATAAAAAAATTACATACAAAGGAAACATGGGTTCAAGGATGATTTAATTTTCAGCTTCAATGTTTGTTGTTTTTTTACATTCTTGTATTTTGAGCGCACTTGCGCGTGTTCAACGAATTCCATAAGATCCACGCATTGCACCTCCTTCGATGTTATATACATTAGTCGGTAATTTAGTTACATTTTAGGATGTGATTGTGCATTTGTGCACGTGTATGTTGTGATCCTCGTCCATATTCAACTTGTCTAGATCTACTTAATCATCATTTTTAAAAACACGTGTCTCCAATAATTAATATAAAAGTATTTTTTATCTAAATTTTTATCTTTTGGGAAGTAGTGAACTTTTATTAAATTACCATTCACAAAACACATTTATTAAACTAAATTTCGAAAAAGAGTAGTTTGAAAATATCTGGCACGAATTCTGTTTTGTCATGTGCCCTGCGTGTACGCAATTCCATCCCCGGAGGTTTTGCATCCGTTTTTTAGATTGCTTATTAATTAACCCAATGCGTTTCAACCTCCCTCCCTCCCTCTCTCTCTCTCTCTCTATATATGTATGTATAATTATATATGTATATACTATAATCACACTTAACGTCACCTTATTCTTGCAAGAATCACATGCTTCAATATCCACTTGCTGACCCCTCTTCCTATAGAATTATTTCCAAAGTAAATTATTGGAATTTATGGGAATAGTAGAAATCGTATATAAATTTAATATCCCTAACCCAAATACCTTCCATCCGGGAATGAAGTCACATTTTTCCTCTAAAAAATCCTAATGTTCTCGGCCTAAAGATATTCACAAATCGAACCGTTTACAAACAAGTTTGGTCTCGATTCGTTAAATATTCAGCTCGATCTCGATTCGTTAAATATTCAGCTCGGTCTCGCTCATTTGATAAATGAGCCAAGTCTGAAAAACAAAATAGGACTAATTAGATGAAAGACAACCAACTCGACTCGTTAAGAGCTCGGAGTCATTTGATCTTTCAAATTAAAGGTGTTAATTTACGTAAATAGACACAAATAATTCAGGCTAAAGGAGTCTTTTCCTCTCAATTGAATGATAAGTTTTTGATAACTTTGCTCTTTAATAATTACAATATTAAGTGGAAAAAATTATAAAAGAACGTTATTGTCTGATATATCCTTTAGTAGACTTTTAGTTGATGATTTTTTAAGTGATTCAAGTTAATGATATTTGTATGAATGTTTAATAGCTCAATAACAAGTATACTAATATTTACATATTCGAAAAAGCAAAATCTTGATAAATAGACTCAGACTCGTACAAATCAAGTATGGACAGAAAAATAGTGTCGGTTAAGTAAACGAGTTGAATCTAGGTAGCCTCTCAAACAAACCATCTGATCCTGAACAAGCCAAAGCTTGGCTCGACTTGGCTTGTATCATTTACAACCCTAAATACACCTTTCGAATAAAAATAAACAATCCTTGGCCACTAAAGAGTATATTTATGTATAACTCATAATCAAGTTGACTAAATTGCAATAATGTTAAAACAACAAGGACTAAATGGAGACAAAAAGAAAATCTTCTTGATATATGCTTACTTTCAAACACTAAATTCTCCTATAAATGCCCAATGGTACTATTTATCTCTTTAGACTATTTTCATATGCATTTTATATCCATATTGTATAGTGGACTGGTGTTGAGTATCGGATGACCCACGATCGGACATTTCCTTGTCGTGTAGCCTCTAACCTAGCGGGTGCTTTGTGTGTACAATAATATATCCCGAGGGTCATATTTAAGCTTCTTTTTGATGATTAAATCAGAAAGTTATATTTAATTTATTCACAATATTTCTATGTAATAAAAACAACTGCTCCATCAACCACTATTATATTTTATTTGGAATCTCTCGATAATAAAATCCCAAAATCCTAAATCTTATTTAATTTTTGTATCTCACTTTGGAATAGTTTAAGATAAGAGAACTTTTCGGATCGGGTTAAATAAAGTAGAAAAAATGCATCCCCATACCCTATCCTACCCATCCTCTTTGTGGATAACTTCGGGTATAGGGTCGTGTTTACCATGTTATTCAAATAATATATTAATATTTTTTAACATGTTTAATTTTCTCTGTCTTTAATATATGTTTTATTTTTCATTTTTTTTGTTAAAAATTAATATGACTTAAGATTTTATAATATTAAATAAATAAAAATTTGACAAATATTCAAGAAGAAGAATTCACCACTTAATAAACTAAAATAGTACTTATGATTAAGTTTAGGTTTATAACTCATAACAAATAGTAGTTCCATAACAAATTATAATTTCTACATATATAAGCAATATATTTACACAAATCTTATATGTGTGTGCGTATATTATCAAACTATATAACTCTACTCTAAAAGTGCCAACTCCCCTTAATATTTCCTCATTTTTCACTTCCTAAATTACACTTATCACGATCCGATCTCGGATCACAAAGGTCGAGGTGCGACCGGCCACCAAGGCCTCTCCTAACTAATAATGAGAATTTATAATTATTAAACGGAAATGTAAAATAATTTATTGTGATCCTAAATAATATAACATATACAAACTTATACAAAGAAGCATTACAATTTTAAGCCCAGTAGCAAAGTTTCGACACACCAATTATTATTACACATATTTATTTAAACAACCTTGCAAATAACATACTTAAATCACTCCAACAACTTAGAGAAAAATGGGCGACCACGATAAAATCATAGCATGACCAAATCTTGACTATTGTGTACTCAATCACCATCTAAACTGACAAACTCATAACCTGAAAATATTTATAAAAAGAAAGGGTGAGCTTAACAAGCCCTATGAGTCAATCTCATACCTTTTGATAGGATTTTACAATGCCTGCAATTTATTTAGTTAACATATATTTATAAAAAGAGTTTATTTTCATCAAGTGCAAAACAAACAATATCAAAATCATGTTGGCATTGCGTTTAAAAATTATGTTGCCATGTCCCTACCTTATTAAATATTTCATGTATACTTTTCATAATAGCTAGCCTACACAAAACACATGTCCACATGTTAACATATCAATGGTCTGCATTAACTCTCCCTTGCTGGTAGATAGAGCCATGTACGGTCGTCCAAGCCATTTCATATCAAGTATGCATAACATATCATCCAGTGACTGAATAGCCATTATGTCCATTTTCTAAAACAAAAAATGCAATTCATTTCTTTTAACTGTACATGTACCTCTATCAAACAATTATTTTTCTACAGTACGTGTACATCCATGGGCGGAGCTATATACAGTCAAGAGGGGGCAATTGACCCCCCTTGTTTTTTTTACGTGAAATACCTAAAATGCCCCTGCTCTTTTATTAAAATTCTCAATTATATCCCAAGTATATAAAATCTTTTTTTTTGTACAGTAGCTCACATTCATCAGCCACTCTCTCGCTCTACGATGACACCCATCTATCTAGTGCGACACACTCTCTCTCAGATAACATCTCTCTCTCTCTCTCACAGAGATCGCATCTCTCTACCTCGCGGTCGCCTGTGGCTTGATCTGTCACAGAGATCGCCTGCTCGGAGGATCTACCTCGTGGTCGCCTGCGATACTCTCTCTCCCCTCTCTCTCTCTCTCTCTATCTCTCAGGAGTCGCGTTTATCTGCCACGAGGCTCACGGTCGCCTGCGGCCTG
>MKEJ01084070.1:0-11387 GCA_001753735.1 Embelia ribes | reverse complement strand
AAAAAAATTTAAAATTTAAAATATTTATTTTTAAATATTATTTTACCACTTATAGCTTTTGCTGTCTCTATATAAAGAACCCTTTGCTTGTTCACATATTCCTCAAAAGCTTCTATTTGAAAACAGCAAAGAAAAAGAAACCAAAAAATATGGAATCTATTTTCGAAATCGTCTCCCAAAATTGCGAAAAAACACCGCTAGACGGGGATACGCTAATAGAGATTCTCTCACACGTGCCGCTGATCGACCTCGTGCCCGCTTCCTGCGTGGCACGGGCATGGAAGCACTCCGCGTCTCTCTCGCTCCGCCACGCCAACCCCCTGAAGCCGTGGCTGATTGTCCATGTGTAGAACACTCGTACGAACGTTGTCAAAACACGCGCATATGACCCACGCTCGGACCTGTGGATGAAGAAAGAAAAATCTCAACCGTTGGATGCTGTTCTCCGATCGTCCAACTCGAATCTCCTCTATGCATTGTCCCCATCGAGGCTCTCCTTCTCGCTGGATCCGCTCCACCTGACGTGGCACCACGTGGATCCGCCAAAGGTATTATTAAGTTACTAAATCTACTTAAAACTCTTTTAAATTTTTTAATTTTTTTTTTTGTTCTTTTTTGTCATTACTATTTTCGATGGAATGGGGAAGCATATATATATATATATATATATATATAAATTTATAATTTGGCTTAAATATCTTGTTAAAATACAAATTTATTGGTAGAATAAAATTTTAATTATTTACATTACTCGCCAACAGGTATGGCGAGTGGACCCCATCGTTGCCGTAGTCGGCCGCTACGTTGTTGTCGCAAGCGGCTCCAACTTCTACGAGGAATCCCCACCAACTGTGGAGATGTACGATCTAGATTCCGCCACGTGGACCACTTGCGACCCAATGCCGGAGGTCCTCAAGGACTCCTCGTCACCCTTATGGTTATCGGCCTCCTCGGATGGCCACAAGCTCTATTTGACGGACAAACAATCTGGCGTGACGCACACATTCGACCCCAGCACCCAGGCCTGGTCTGGACCGTTCAATCTCCGCCCAGATCAAAACATTTTTTATTTCGTCACAACGTTCGTTAACGGCGGTCTGATCTTGATTGGCCTAATTGGGGATGCCGAAGAGGTGAAGGGACTAAAACTATGGAGAATCGACAACGAGAGGTTCGAAGAGATAGGAGAAATGCCAATGGGCCTTCTCAAGAAGCTCGCGCGAGAAAATTCTGCTCTTAATTATTCTATCGGAGTGTGTTCAGCTGGAAACTTTTTGTACATTTATAGTAATTCTTCGACTGCGGAGGAGGTTTACGTGTGCGAGCTTCGGGACGGCAGTTGCCGGTGGCGGAGCATACAAAATCCAACGGCAGCGGGCGAAAATGCGGTGATGGAAAGGATGGTGATTACGTGCTCGAAGGTTGGATTTGATGATGCGCGCAATGCTTCGAGGTCGGATAATGGAAGGTTTATTCCATTATTACTGTAAAAAGACAAATGTGGGATATTAGTATTTTCTTAATGGTGAAGTACAATTATTATTATTATTATTATTATTTTGGAATGAAGTATGCTAAAAAAAGACTATGTGTTACGTTATTTATTTATCAACATGGCTTAGATAAACCACATTTAGTAATGTATGATTAAATAGTCATCCATCCTAATTTTGAAAGAAGCTTGAATTCATTGTTCCGAATTAAACAATTTTCTTAATGGTGTGGTGTAATAAGTCCATTGTTTTCGATCGGAATGATATTTTGTATTAACAGATTATAGATTGCAATATTTATTTAACAGCAGGACTTACATAAATCACGTTTATTTATTCAAAGTACATCCCTTTGTAAATCTATCGTTTTGCAACGGTTAATTTTCCGTTACAAATTTTGTCGATATTTTCGAGTTTTCTTGTAGTAACGATGTATCAATGTGACATATGGGTAGAAACTATTAATTAAGTCATAAATTAACATGGTTGTGAACGAGTTAAATGTTTAAGACGAAGCTGCAACCATAATATATATTTAAAGGATACGATTATAAACGAGTCTATCTTAAAGACAAAATGATAACTTCATCGAGTTATCACGTTACTTCTATAATTAATGAGAAAGACGATCGAAGAACAAAGATCAATTTCATACTATTTACGAGTTAGGAGTATACAATATACGAAAGTAAGGGGTTCAAATGAAAGACTAATCGTATATGTGTACGATCAATTTATCAATTTCGTCACTAAGAAAATAGGTTTAGTTTTGTCATGCAGTCTATATGGTTTTACAAGAAAATAACAAATAAATTATAACAATAATAAAAGAAAAGAAAAGGCTTGATCTTTTAATGATATTGTCACAACTATGCCTTAGCTTGATTAATTAATCTATAATTATGAATGTCCTCGGATTCATATCGGCAAAAGCTTTTACAGTATCATTATAATTTCAAAATTTTGAAATGAATTAAAAAAATCTTTTTTTTTTTTATGCTTTTTTGTTACGGAATATATAATTTTAACTTTAGTTGCGTGTTAAATATTTAATTAGTACATCCTAGTTTGTTCTTTGAACGAAAGCCATAAAGATAATTTTTATTTCATTGTTAGATTTGTACCACCAACAACCTTTGAACATGACAATCGATCGTTTTCATCCCAGACATATTAAATTGGACTTGGACCTTATTTAAAAATCAAAATCCATTATAAAAACAATTTCTTTGAAATTTATATTCTGTGCTAGTGGTTCGGTAGATCATTTTATAGCATCAATTCCACACCTACCGATGATTTTGACTTGTTACACAATTTTGTCCTCAAAATTCTCATTTTTTTAAGTCAGGTTCTGTTTGTAGTAAAAAGTAATTTCTTAAAAAATTATTTTTCATTAAAGATTTTCATGCAGATTTTTATTTTCTCATTTTCAGGATATTTGGAACCATACTGAAATTTTCTCATAAAATTTATGGAATAATTTTACTTGAATCTAAAAAATTTTAATTAAAATCTACAAAACAACTAGAACCATAATTATATAATTAACTCTCAGTCGTAAGAATTTTTCATAAAGTTGAATCTTGTTTTACAGCGTTAGCTTCGGATTTATCGAATAATTTTACTTGAATCTTTATTGCTTATTATTGTTTTGCTATTTTTTACTTTTATAAAATAGTTTCGCTTACAATTGCTACCGTTTAATCTTATTCATGTTAGGTTGGCTTTTAAACATAATTCAATTTATTGGGAAATTAGGAGAAATTTTGTCATAAAGTCATCCATGAGTATTTGGAAATATTTTATTTCCGATTTTGGTGGAAATTATTTTGCTCTATTATTACAAGAAACATTTTTCTAAAAATAAATTTTCTTGCGAGACAATCTTTCAGAAAATTATTTTCACGAAATATATTTTTTCGCAAAACTAACACAGCCTTAAAATAAATTTCAACTAAAGAAATTAAAATCTAAATTAATGGATCATAACATAGTAGTTTCATTACTAATTTATTGCCTTCATTGGTTTACATGTCAACTCTACACCGACTGAAAATTTGTTATGTGGGAACCAAAATATGTTATTATACAATAAATAAAAACTAAATAAATAAAGAATACTTGAGATTTGTTGATTTAGTACGTCAATGTAATTGTGTCTGACAATGCCAAAAAAATAATTATTTTCACTATATAATAGATGGATTTAATTATAGAAAGAGATATTTATATTAGAAGTAAATATATATAAAAACTACTAAAATACATCCCAAAAAATTCGCCCCTCGGGACCTCCACTTTGTTAATTTGCCCAGAGTTGGATCCACACGACAATAATACAGATTGGTGTACAGTATTTTCAGTCTCCACATTATCAATAAATATTATCCTCAAAATTCATAATTTTTTCACTTATATAAAATAGAAAAATAAAATAAAATAATCCACAAATATAATTTGCAGTTTTTTATTATTTTATTTTATTTTATTTGAAACAGATTTTGCGATGGCTAACTAATAAATATTTTTTATTATTATTTTTATTTAATTTGTAATGGAGATTACGACTAAATTTTTTAAAAAAATTCTTTATGAATTTGTGATGGAAGTTGCGACGATTACTTAAAAATAACATTTTTTAATAATTAAAATAATATTTTTTATTCAATTGCGATGGATATTACACGAATTGTAAAAAATTTAATTTTAAATTGTTAGTTTGGTACGGAAGTTGCAGCAGATTCAATTACGTTGGATATTGCAACGGAACTTTAGAGAAAAAAATCTTTAATTGTTACTTTGCGATCGAAGTTGTGATGAATTTATAAAAATCATATTTTTTTAATAATTAAAATCAATTTTTTATTCAATTACAATAGATATTGCAACGGAACTTTAGAAAAAATAAATTTTAATTGTTACTTTACGATGGAAGTTGCGACAGATTTTAAAATAATAATATTTTTTAATAATTTTTCAATTATATTGCAATGGATATTGCAATACAAATTCGTTGCAAATGGTTGGCATCCATTGCTAATTAGCGACGATATTTTCATTGCAATCCGTAGCAAAAAAACTAACATAAATTTAATTGCAATCCGTAGCAAAAAAACTAACATAAATTTAATATTAAATTTAGAAGTAATATAATTTTCTATTGCAAAATCCTATTGCAATGGATATTGCAACTGAATATGAAATAAATATATTTTTAATTATAAATTTGCAACAAATTTTGAGACGTATTTGTTTTGCAACGGATTTTGCAATGAAAAATTATATTATTTCTAAATTTAATATTCAATTTATATTAGTTTTTTTGCAATGGATTGCAATGAAAAATCGTCGCTAATTAGCAACGGATGCTAACCATTTGTTACGGCATCTATATTGATGGAATTTTTTTCATCGCAAATTGCTTTGCAAAAGATAGTCAGCAATGGATTTTGCAATAGATTGTACTGTTGATGTTTCACCATTTTCTTGTAGTGCACCACCGTAATTGGAAACTTTGAATAATTGTTCTAAAAGCCCTCTGAAAAATCAAATGTAAATGTACTTGAAAAGTAAATTGTGTGTTTTAAAAGGCAAATTTGGCATATAAAAAATGGGCACATCCTCATAATTTTTAACCCCTTCGGTTTTATATATAAGATAATTTCATGTCGTTTAATTTAAGTACTTGTTTTGTTAGTTTAATGCACTAATAATTATTTTATGATGATATTAATGCATAGTGGAATAAACAAGCTTAAATTCAATTTTTACATATCCATTGTATTTGATTATGCGTTTACTGATCATTGAATTTAAAGAACTAATTTCGAAATCCTTGCATTATTAAAATTTTGCCAAAATTTACATATATGGGTGATCCAATTCAATAATTTTTTGCATTATTGGGTCTAGAAGGTCTTATGTACGCAACATTGGAGGTTGTTTTCAACATATTGCAATAGAGGTGTATATTGCCATAATTTATATAAATTTAATTTTAAGAGAGAATGAACATGAAACAATAAGGATAATTAGATGCATGTAAATATCAAGCGACTGTGAAATTCTGCCAAAATAAAATACAAAATTAGTTTCACAAAATATGTGAACTTATTGTTTGTTAATAATGTGTAAACGGATTGTTTGTTAATAGTCTAATTACTGTGAAACTTGTTTGCCCCTGAAATTTGTGAATGTCGGAAAACTTAGAACTTGTCATGAATGGGGATGTGGTCTTTGTTTGTCCTTATAATGTCAGGGAGTTTAGTTTATTTATCAAAGAAAAATAACAATGAATAATTTGTAAGGCCACGTATTATAATGTTTGGAATTAATTTTGGTTTCGTTGGTTAAGATAAGAATGATTATCACTGAATCACTTCCAAGGTTTTGCTAATATATTTTGGATCAAACCTTCATTCAAAATTAATTTGCTCTGTTGGAAATCATCTATACTTGAGCCAATAGTTTTTTTTTATTGGGTGTGTTGAAGTTTATGAACACTCTTTGAAACCTAGTAAGCCTGGTAGTTTATTTATTTGATGTCGGAAACTATGTTAAACAATGGGAAGCAAACAAGTTGTAAAAATTCTTTGGCATTATCTTTCAAAAATAAGTCATTAAATAAAAATTTTGGACTTCGCTTATTCTCTGCCATTCATGAAATAGATTTTGAAGGTGGGGACATATTTATAATTAAGTATCATATAATTTACTGCTGTTAGTTTTCATGTGGCAAATTGATTGCGTGTAATAATGGTCACGCCCCGAATTTCCTCATAAAAACTCAGGGACGTGAGATGCTGATTGTGACAAGAAAATAAATCAGTAACAACAATATGAATATGAAAATAGGTACAATAATCCATTTATATTTCCATGATTCCCATATACAATAAAGTCTGATATATATACATACAGTCCAAAATAATAACTACAACACTTATGGTAGAAACTGCAGTCCACCCCTAGTTTACATATACATACACAGCAGAAAATGAAAGATAGGAAGGTCAGTGCCAACATTACACAAAAGAAAGCTCAAGCTAAATGCTTGATAAAAATAAATGAACATATACAACTTTGTTTCAACCTCCGACTACAAAAATACATCTACATGCTAGCCACTACGACTACAAAATACTACTAGTCGTCTTTTAATACATGCCTAAGTATACTCTTCTCTAGCCTCCGAACCCGTAGCACCATAATATTGATATAGGAAAAGGAGAAAAGTAAACAGGTCAGATGACCAATCAATAATGATAGATGAGATATATGAGATTATGGAGCCCCGATAAATATATACATGCTACAACAAAAATAAAGTTTGAGCATACTATAGAAATAAGTAACTAATCATACAAATCCACAATAATCATGTAATATGAACATAAATAAGCTACGAGTGTTGCGAATATAACATGCATGCTCATGTATAATAATGAGTGCATGTGAACAACGAATGTTACGACCACGACATGACTACGACAATGACCACGACAACAACTAAAAGTGGGACTTGTATCTCTACGAGTTCTCGAAAATGCTAAGATCCGCCACCGAATGCGACGCGACCTAGCATTCATTGATCCATCACCGAGTATGACTTGAGTAATGGATGTATCCCAGATCTAGTTTTACGCCTTTCACGGTAAGGTTGTATGACCTCAATTGTTTTCTATGAATTTTATAAAAATAAATACTATATGTCCCGAAAAGAAATGAAAAATGACTCAATTTCCTATATATACCAATGCCACGAAAAAAGCTACGAAACAACGAATTCATGACATTCATGTCTTTCATATTCCACGAATGGCTATGGCTTTGTTCTACGATAGGCATGCCTATAAAACCTCCGAAACCACGAAAAATCCACGAGTTGTTCTATATATATTTTATCACGAAAGGTCCATGAATATTACGAATACCTCTGACTACGATTCAATAATTACGAATCATGATATAATGAGTGTAATCATGTAATCATACCACGATAATAATGTTAATGATACATTATTAATTTTACGAAATGCCACAAATATCATGATAAAATAAATGTAATCTTATATAATTTTTTATGATAATTTACCATGATAATATATATGATATAATTGGGAAACAATGTCTATCAATGCCACGACAATTACCTACGATCATATTATATGCTATTATTGGAAAATAATACATATAAATGCCACGATATTCATATGATAATATTATGGTATAAAATTGTGTAATTCAATGCTACAATTCACTACAAACATAATCAACTGAATTCAAATCATAATATTATCTACGAATAAGCCCTTACAAAAATATAAATAAATGTAAATCAACACACCCACACTCTCAATATACAATTGTTATTCGCAATCTACCTGTACCTACAAAGCCTCCTAAATACCCCCGAACGAGTTGAGCAAATTTCCCGCAAAAGTCTTTTTGTGCCTCGGGAATGATCTAGTAACGGATCTCGAATGATCCCGAACCTAGATCTGAAGATGAATCACGAGACATGAAGAAGAAGAAGAAGATGAAGATGAAGAAGATAGATTACTTTAATTTTACGAGTCATAATGACACACAAGATGAGACAAAACCAACGAGAATGAAAGTTAGGAAAACTTACGCTAAAATAGGTACAACGAGATGAGGAGTCCAAATATCAACTTTCGGGCCTCGGAGACCAAGTTGAATTGGATGATTTTGGCCAAAATGTAAGAAAGCTCTCCCCTTTCTCTCTCTACTTTTACCTTTTTGGAAATGGTAGAAGATAAAGTGAAAAAGGTGTTTTAAAGTCAAAAAGTAATGGGGTCTACGACCTTTTTCATGCTGACTGGGTGTAACGGTATACAGGTTTAGTATACTGGTATACCACTAGTTACTAGTATACCACTATGTGTACCGACTTCTAGGGAGTTCTGAACCAGATAAAAGGGTTTGTGTACCGGTACACTACTTTCTGTGTACCGGCACTCAGGCCCAAAACAAAATTTTAACCACAAAAACCTCTACGAATGGATTCTTACGAACTCAAAATATACCCCACGATTACGAGATAGATGCTACACTACGATTGCATCACTACAACCACGAATCATAGTCCCCGACTATGATATGCATATGCAACTACAAAATGCATACATCAACTACGAATGCAATGAAACAACGACTACGGTTGCAACGATGAATATAAATAATATCATTAAGGGTAATTAACAATATTATTTAATTGCGAAAAAATTATATGAATTTATGGGATATTATATCCTCTCCCTATTAGGAAATTTCGTTTTTGAAATTAGCGTATACTCCGAAAAAGAATAAGAACGTACCATAATCTACGAACAAGTTCGGATATTTAGTGTGCATTTCCTCCTCCCGTTCCCATGTTGCCTCCTCACTATTATGATACTTCCAAAGTACTTTTACCAACCGAATGTTACGATGACAAAGTACTTGTTCCTTTAAATCCAAGATTCGAATAGGTAGAAGCTCATAAGACACGGCTTCTTCCACGTGTAAATCATCGAAATCAAGAACATGTGAGGGATCTTGTAAATATTTTTGAAGTATCGAAACATGAAATACGGGATGAACACTCGAAAGATACGGTGACAAGGCCAAACTATATGTTATCTCTCCAACTTTATCGAAAATCAAGAATGGACCGATAAAATGAAAGGAAAGTTTCTTCTTCTCAAAATGCATAATTCCTTTCTTAGGAGAAATTTTCAGGAATATATGATCCCTAACCTCGAATTCTAAAGGTCGCCTCCGAATATCTGCATAACTCGTATACCTATGCTGCGTTGTCTCCAAGCACTATTTTATCAGTTGCACATTTTAGGTCATTTCCCAAACTAAATTCGGCCTCAATAATTCCATATCACTAACTTTTGTCCAACAGATAGGAGAGCAACAAGGTCTCCAATATAAGACCTCGAAAAGAGCCATCTCAGTAGTCGCATGATAACTATTGTTATAGCAAACTCAATCAGACTAAGGCAATTCTCCTATTGTACTCTGAAATCAAGGACGCATGCCCGGAGCATGTCCTCAAGAGTTTGAATAGTACGTTCTGATTGTCCATCTATTTGCGGATGGAAAGCCATACTTAATGAAAGTTTTGTACCCTAAGATTCTTAGAGACCCGACCAATAATGCGAAATGAAACGGGAATCTCGATTCGAAACAATCGATACCGGAACCCCGTATAATCGAACAATCCCATCGATGTATAAGTGACATAGTCTTTCAACTGAATCAGTCGTACGAATCAGAAGGAAATGTGCAAATTTCGTTAAACGATCTATGATAACCCATATAGCATCATTTCCTCACCACGACTTTGGCAAATCTATTACGAAATCCATTGTTATCCATTTGGATTTCCACTTGGGAACCGACAATAGTTGAAGCAATTCCCTTGTACGCTTGAGCTCAACCTTTACTTGTTGACAAGTAAGGCATCACGCTATGAATTTGACCACATCTTTCTTCATACTGGGCCACCAAAATTGACATAAAATGTCATGATACATTTTTACGCCATCGGGTTGCACAACCAAAAGAGAATAATGAGATTCTCATATAACCTCATCACGAATGGAATTAGGCACGAATAGGTAATTTTGGAATCGCAAACCTCCATCCTCCAAAAAGTCCATCTATCAAGGCTAGGGTCACAATGGACACGGACTCGATAGGCATCTGATTCATCATCAATACGTTGTGCCTCGATCATAAGTGTAATTAAGGTGGGTTGAGCTATGATAGCAAACAAGGTAGCTTGACCCTCCACCTCAACATATTCCAACTCACACTCATTCAATACCCGGATCATCTTCTACTTATCTACTACAAAGCAAGCAATAGTACACCGAGTCTTGCACTCAATGCAACCACCATGATATTTACCTTCCCGGGATGATATTCGAGATCGAAATTATACTGTTCGAGATACTTCATCCACCTCATTTGCCTCATATTCAAGTCCCGTTGAGTGAATAGGTATTTCAAGGACTTGTGATCTGAATGCACCTCTAAATTCTCCCCTTAAACATAGTGTCACCGATACTGCAATACGAACACCACGGCCCCAAGCTCTAAGTCGTGTGTTGGGTAATTCTGCTTATGAATCTTCATCTGCCTTAAAGCATAAGCAACCACTTTCCCAATCTACATCAATACATAACATAGGCCCTCCTTAGATGCATCACAATACATCGAATATCTGAGTCCCCACTCCAAATAATCAGAATTGGAGCAGAGGTTAGTAATTCCTTTAAATAGATAAATGATTCCTCTAATTTCTCCCCATAAAGATAGTGTTGCCAACACTTCAATGCGAACACTACGACCCCAAGCTCTAAGTCATGTGTCGGGTAATTTTGCTAATGAATCTTCATCTGCCTTGAAATATAAGCAACTACTTTCTCGATTAGCATCAATATACAACATAGGCCCACTTTAGATACATCACAATATATTGAATATTCGAGTCCCCACTCCGGATAATCAGAATTGGAGCAGAGGTTAGTAACTCCTTCAAAACGAGAAACGATTCTTCACATTTAGGGCTCCATTCAAATTTGACACCCTTTCGAGTGAGCTTTGTCAAAGCAGCAGCTAAATGAGAGAAATTCTGAACAAAACGATTATAGTAGCCTGCAAGGCCTAAGAAGTTACGAATCTCGAAAATACATTTCGGTCATTCCCAATTGATAACGGCATCAACCTTAGAAGGATCCACTAAATACCACCCTTCGATACAACATGACCAAGGAAATGAACTTCCCGTAGCCAGAATTCGCACTTAGAAAACTTGGCATAAAATCTATATTCATGAAGCATCGACAATATAATGCGAAGAGGTTCACGATG
>MKEJ01084064.1:0-20164 GCA_001753735.1 Embelia ribes | reverse complement strand
AGCTGAAGAATTGTACCAAAAGCTAATACAAAGGCCTTAGTTATTCAAAAATGATCTCACAAAAGTGAGACTCGTAATGAAAACACATATACAAGAAAAAATATTAAAATCAGGCAAGCATAATTGAAAACAATGTTATAGAAAGGGGAAAAATCTGCATATCCGCTCAAACGAGAAAAAGCACTGTTTCAGCTAAGAAATTCTTAACCGATCAAGATGCTCTTCACAATATAACCCAATTTCTATGGCATTTTTGGTTGGTTAACTTTTTAATTTTCTGTTTTTGGATTTAGAAATTTGTTTGATTCAGGGGTTTGTTTTTCAAATTTTGTGAAACTTAATACAGATATATTGAGTGCTTTCTGGGGTCTACTTCAAAAAGGTCCTGTGATCTTCAGATCTTGATACAATTTCACCTTGGCCATGCGGATAACCACATTTTTAACGCTTAACAGAAGTGATCTCCATGAAAAAAGGGTACTTAAGATCACTTACACCTCTCCATTTTCTGAAATAGCTGCAGTGTGGTACTCCCCGCATGACACTTGGGTGATCTTGACAAGTTCAGGGGCTTCATCGAGGAACTTCGCATACGCATTTATAACACGAGGCCCCTGAAGTCCTTCACAAGTGACACCCCTGCCAAGCTGACCATACTCATTGTAGCCTGGTTTGTAAAATAGAATTTGCAATTAACACATTGCACAACATAAAGACGTTTAGAAGTCTCCATTGCCTAAATCATGTCATCAGCAGAATTATGAAATAGATTGCTTGAGCACAGCCATGTGTTACATACGCTTAAAGAACAAAACTAAGAACTACAAAAAATGTACTTGGAAAAGGAAATCAAAGTTATAATTCCAGTATGAGATTACCCCAGGCTTGTAGCAGGCCATCTTCTGATAGAGTTACCACATGAACGGCACCACAAGAAACTTGACGGATGCACTACAAGACGTAAAACGTCGAAAAGGCAACCCATGAGACTCACTAGTGCAAGATAAGAATTTGGCAACTACTTTAAGAAGATCCGACCTCTCTCTCTCTCTCTCTCCATGTGTGCATGTGTGTGTGTGTGTGTGCATGCGCGTGCATACATATATAAAAGAAATGCAAAGAGAGAATAATTTTACGATCTTATGCATAATGGTCTTCAAATATTCTAACAAGCATGAATCGGTTAGGTTATCCAAAGAAAAGATGATGAAGATAACTATGATATCTTGTACCGTGTTTGGAGCAAATGCCCCCCAGTATAACCTTGGACAATTAGATCCCTGTGAATACAGCAAGAGAAAAGCAATAAGGGGGATGTATAAATTAAGAAAACGATAAACCTAGATTGTAGTTTTTCATCGACATAACACCTGATTCTGCCCCCAAACCCAAAGTCTTCTTTGAACCGAAGTTCCATGATTTTCATGTGGTTCTGCAATAGCAGCGGTACAATGTGCTCCGCAAGCTACCGAAATCACAAACTCTGTCTGCAATTGCTTCACCTTTCTTGGTTCTTTCCTGCATTCCTCGGTTCCATCTCCTAGCTGACCAAAGTCATTACCTCCTGATCAAGCCAAAATCACACATGGCCATTGCTTGTTGTTGTTTATGGTGAGACGAAAAAGGTAGCATCGCTCATGCAAAGATGAACAAAAAGAAACATTCTTTAATCTTTGTCAGACAGGAAATAATGCTAATAATACTCTTTTTCGTAATGATTCACTAGTGACACTCCAAGGGTTAACTTTTAACCTGATTCTAACATTTGAAGGAGGATGTCGCCTCTTTAACATAAAGCTCCAAACCCAATTTTCAATCATTTCCACTTGAAGTTGAAGAAGCAATGTGGATTTCAAAATAAAAATAAGGTGACTTCCCTCATTTACAATTTGATTTAGATGCAAACATACAAATAAAGCAGAAAAAACAGCCAGTAAATTATATGAAAATATGGACAACCCGGTGCAGAAAACTTCTGCATTACAGGGTCTCAGAGGGTCTGATGTACGCAACTTTACCCCTGTTTCCAGAGAGGTTATTTCTAATGGGACGAACCCGTGACCCACAAGTTGCAATGGAGGTGTGCATAGCCCTAACTTACAGAAATTCAAATTAGAGTTTTAAACACAACAAATATCAATTTGAAGAGAGGATGAACATGGAACAACTATAAAAATCAGATTCCATATGAACATCAAGCCATCTCCATAATCGGTAAAATATATGAAAATAATTGTCAATAATCGGTATACAAGAGGTGAAACCATTGATTTAGAAAAAAGAGGTATAAGACACACGCATCATCATAGCTTCATCCACAATATCAATAAACCTAGAAATAATATTTGATCAATGGGTCTTGGATAACCATTTTATACACAACTTATTGAGTAAATAAACTAACCCCAAGTATATAGAGACCCGTCAGAGGCCACAGCTGCAGTATGTTCCCGTCCACAAGCAATATCCAACCACTGAGAATTCACTCCAGCAGGGCACCCAAAAAGCTCTGGAGGAAGCTGCTTCGGAATCCTCAGGCTCCTCTCTTTCCCCCTCCTACCGGTCTGCCCAGCCTGGTTATATCCCCACACATATATCGCACTCTTTGTCGGGAGACTTACAGGTTGAGATTCACCAAGAACCTCATTCACATCCATTTTATCACTCACCCTAACTATATTCAGGAAAATTAAATGCTAAAAATCAGAAACAAATATATGTTAGCCCTAATTTCAATTAGGGCATTATTTGGGCAAAGAAAAAGAAAATTCACACTCTGATATATTAGATCAAGATGAATAAACACAATATCCAATCTTGTGGGTATTAAAGCTGATACTTAACCAATTTTGTCATTTAAAGAAACCCCTATCTTCTACTCAGTTTACCCTTCTACATGCCAAGCTTTAGGCTCACGAGCTCCACGTTATCATGAAGGAGCGCCTTAGTGAAGATATTCTAACGAATCCAGATAGATTGATTGCCCTTGATAACGTTGTCATTATTTAGATTGATGAGACAAGTATAAAATTCCTATCTTGTCTACTTGTATCTGTATATATTATGCTGTATACACAATTGGTAATAAGAGAGAGGAATACTTTCCAGTTTTGTTTTTCATTAACTCAACAATAAATACCCAAAAGAAGAAAACAACAGTAATAAGTAATAGTTTCTTTAGACACTTTCAAATATTTGTATCAGCAGCAACATAGAACGGTAGAATCTTTCAGATACCCAAAAGAAATGCAGAAAAAAATGGAATGGAAGACCTAATTGGCAAAGTAATAACAGCAATTAATGCAATAGGGAGATGTAATATATCTCAATTAGACACACGTAACTAAATTAAACAGATTAGTTTGACCAAAAAAAAAAAGTACATTACACAATGGGATATCAAATAAAATTGAATAAACACGAGATCTGATCATGCGTGCATTGAGGCTGATACTTAACCAATTTTGTCTTTCCAAAAGTACCCAAAATAAAGGAACCGTTAAAACATTTTCTTCAGACCCTTCAAACTATTTGAATCAGCACCAACAAATAAAGGTAAAATCTTTCCGATACCTAGAAGAAATGAAGTAGAAATTGAATAAAAGACCAAATTGGCGCAATAATAGCAACCAAAACAACACAGGATGCTCACATCATTGTATCTAATACTATTCAATCCCTTAAAATAAAGGGATTTGCTACTGTGATTACTAGGACCACCGTTCCTCATAATATATTTTTAAATTTAAGGTTCTGGAATGGGCATTTCTTTATATTCTGGACTCTAATTTAGAGTTTGAGCTATACGGATTCACATTTTGAGGATAAAGATACATATTATATATACAATCGGAATGCCCTTAGAGCATTCACACCAGTCTTTCTACAATTCCACATCAGTGTTTCTATTTCTTAGATTTTATAGAAATTTCAGGAGAAATGCAACAATAGATTTCCAAGTAGGGAATTTTACTACTCGCAATATCTCTATTTAAAAGTTAAATTGTTTTGTATCAGATCTATAAAATCTTAATTGAGATTACCAGGAAACATATTTTCAAATTTTCTTGTATGAAATATAATTATTACAAAAATTATAAGAGATTGTATGAAAAGACTGGTAGGGAATGTTTCTAAAATTTCAATTTCTGGGAAAAACGGCTTTCTAAAAAGCCAAAGTCGGAAATCAAATGAGAAAGAGTGAAAGCTCACATAAACATTTTCTTCGAAGCCTTTCCACTGTTTATATCAGGACTCAGGAGCAACAAAAAAAGGTAGAATCTTTTTGATACCCACAAAAAATCCAGAAAGAAATTGAATGTAAACCCTAATTGGGGCAATAATAGGGGCACAAAAGCAATAGGGGAGATGTAACATTCCTAGATTACACCCAAAATAACTAAATTAAACCTATAATCAAGACCAAAAGTAAGAACATTCACACAATGAGATACAAGATAAAATGAAATTATTGAATAAACGCATTATCCAATCGAGTGGGCATTCAAGCTGACACAACACCAATTTTTTCATCTCATAAATACCCCTAAAAAGGATCATTTATAACATTTTCTTCATACCCTTCCCATTCTTTGTATCAGCAGCAACATAGAAAGCTAATACTTAAGCAAATTTGTCATTTTACCAAGATGTATCATTTTCTTCAGACCCTTTCCACTGCATGTAGATACAGAAACATACAAAGGTACAAACACATTTTCTTAAATTCAATCCCTAAAATTTAGGGCAATTGCCAAACATTTTCTTCAGAGCCTTAATTTGAATCAGCAGCCCATATAGAAAGCTAGAATCTTTGGGATACCCAAAAGCAAAAAAGCATAAAAAATTGAAAGAAAGGCCTAATTGGGGCAATAATAATATCAAAAAAAGCAATTGGGGAGACGTAACATACCTCGATTAGTCACAAAATCTTGAATAGAAAACTCCGGCTATGTGAACCTGGAGAAGAGAATATGAATTTTATTTTTATTTTTTGTAAATAATCAAGAAGAGAAATTCTATGAGTTGATTCTTAAATTTTCAGAATGGGTTAGGTAATCTTTATTCCGGTTCCGATACTCGTGCTGATTCTACCACAAATGGAGACAGACAGGGAATCTGAAATGTCAAAATGGTATACTTTTGAATATATATATATATATATATATAATTATAAATATAGGTAGAGATTTTATCTTATGAAAGCCCTGTAATTATGTTACTTTTCTATTTCGGATAACCAATTATTATGTAATATTATTTTTTAAATTTGTATTAAATTATTTGGCAGTTACATAAAATATATAA
The DNA here is from genome assembly GCA_001753735.1 of Embelia ribes. NCBI lineage: Eukaryota > Viridiplantae > Streptophyta > Magnoliopsida > Ericales > Primulaceae > Embelia > Embelia ribes. Next base: position 14,857 of record MKEJ01084064.1, on the reverse strand, counting down.
TTATTATAATGGTTGTACAAATCTAAGCATGAGCATTGCACCAATGTTCTCGTTTAATTTTTATATTTTATTTTCTAGAAATTTATTTATTCTACTAAAAATTTAAATTTTAAAAATTACTCACACAGTGTATATATAAAATTTGTAACAAAAATATTACCATGAATAATAGATTTTCTCTTGAGAAATTTTATGTAGGATTTTTGAAAAGTTTTCCAGAAATTGGAAGTATGAAAACATTGTTGTGACTCATTTCTTTTTCTGATTTCTCAAATAAAAAATTAAATGAGCAGAAATGGTGATTTACAAAAACGGGTGGAAAAACTCTAACCAATATTTATTCCCTAAAATTTTAATATTATTATTTTATGTTTTGACAAGTCACTTCTTTCATCTGTTTTCTGTACTCTATTCTAATTTCTTGCGGTACAAAAATCAATCAGTTTATAATAATAAAAATATTACAATAATTACACACAATTTTATTCTAGAAGGAAAAAAAATGGATACTTACTATTTTTTGTTGTTTTGAATCATTTCAAAGTTAGTTAGGTAGCACTATTGTCCTTTGTATTTGATAGAGATATGAATAAGACAAAACAATACAGAGTTAAATTTTCTCATTGAGGTCTAATTCAAAATTTGAAAAATAACTTTTTAATCTATCGTAATCCATATGCATAGTCAAAATGTTCAATTATTTGAGGACGGATGCAACAACTTAATCTTGTAGATAACATGATAATGGGATGCAAAATGAATGAATAGTCATTTTTTAAAATATAGATAAAAGCTTTTATAATATATATATATATNNTTGTTCTTGTGCCCTTATACTTTTTTAAAAATTTAAGTATTATCAGTGCGTATCCTAATCGTATTTCATCCATATCCAAAACATATTCGGTTGTATCCGAAAATTATTATAATTTTTTATTTTATTATACTTCTCAACCGTATCGGATGCGTATCCGGCCGTATCGAAGGTACTTCGGTATCCAATTCGTATCCGATACCAATACTTGACCATTTCGAAGTATCCTTAGTTTATAGATATATACCAAAATAGAAAGTATTTAATTAATTTTAAACACCCAACAAGAAAATAGTATTAATTATTTTTGAATAAAGTGAATAGAAAGTATTGGATATCTATCATACTATAAAATTTTGTAGTTTGAATTAATTGATTTGTCTTTGTTTGGTTTTTAACTGATGTTAGGGATGAATACAAGTCTAAGTCTCACCACATATTGGCTTAATCGAGCTCATGCTCATTTACATAGAATAATGTTCGAACTCGCTCATTCACGTATAATAATGTTTGAATTCGACTCGTTTAAATTTTAAAAATACAAATCAAGCTCAAAATTTTGTTTTGTTTTATTCTTGAAAAAATACATACATAAGTATAGAGATAGATTATAAAATAAATAAGTGCATAAAATAGAAATTATATTAACATTTACGAAATATAAATTATATCAATTATAGTTGCTCACAAATTTAACCAATTAGTTAGCTCGCTATTGAAGCTCGTCTCAAAATCGAGTTTAAGACAAGACAATACTCAAACTCGATTAGTTTCCAATAATACGAATTGAGCTCGCATTATATGTTTATATTCGATTCCAACTCACCCACTTAAAATATGATTCAATGTTAACAAATTTTTTTTTTTTTTAAATAATGTTAACCAATTCAAGCCAGTAAATTTGCAGGGATAAGAATAGGGGTGGAGCTGAATTTTTATCATTGGAATGTATGATTCAAATATCGTTACATCACATTATATTTTGCAAAAAAGAAATAGTAATAACAATAAATCTTTAATTTGTATTTAAGATGGCAAAAACACGAAGAATTATTACACAGTCCTTCCTTGCGTGTGTCAGCCACGCGTTGCAAGTCATGTTTTATCACTATATATATATATATATATATATATATATATATATATATATATATACACAAGAGAGAGAAAGAGAGAGGGAAAGAAAGAGAGAGAGCGGGGAAATTGTGTGGGTATTGGTGTACAAAATGTGTAGGATAAATATATATATATATTATGGGTATTTTTGTAAGTTTATATTTCGGTTCAGTTCGGTTCAAACTGAACCATTATGCCTCAAACCGTAAACCGAACCGATAATCCAAATCAACCGACTTTTTTGAAATTTAAAAATCGAACCGAACCAAACTGTTTGGTTAATTTTAGAACCGAACCGGGTTCGGTTCGGTTTGGTTCAATAGTTCGGTGAACCAAAAAAATGCCCACCCCTAATCCAAACTTTCTAAATACTATCGCGATCAAAGAGGGGTTTTGGTCACCACTAACTAGTGACTTAGTGATCAAAACTAGCAAAGACGAATTTTTATACTTATATAAAAGAGTGGTTTTGGTCACTAAGTCACTAGTCAATGGTGCATCCAAACTTTTTAAATACTATCATGATCAAAGTAACATGTTTTATGTCGGCACTGTTACCATTAACAAATTTCGTAGTTATAAAAAACTCTGTTAAACTTGGAAAACTCATTCTGTGCAAACCATTTCAATGAGGAAACATTTTGCTTCCAAGCCAAAATATTTACTTACTCAAGAAACTCGTAAAAATAATGTTTACAACTAGTCAGTTGCAGAGCTAGGATTTTTGAGCAAGACAATTCAAGTCTTACTGAATTATATAACAATGTAAATATTTTTTATTCAGGAGGGACCGCGTAGTGGATATATTGGAAAATTTTGAAATTGATATAGATCGTTTGCGAAAATTCCTGAGATTGGAGGGTTTGTGGTCCCTCCTGGCTTGACCAAAGATAATTATATAAGGAATTGTTCAAGAGATATATATATTTTTACATAATTTTAAACATGAATAATCATAATCGATGAATCTATATTGATCAAGCGATTAGATAAATTACAAGTATTTTAGCCTTTGGATCATCAATACAATGTAAATCCAACAAGTTAGATTATGCATATCAAAATAGATGTCTCTCAAACTGTTTCAATTACTAATACCGTTTGTTTGACAATTTACAATTTCCAGAATCATGATTGGCTGCTCATCTTTTAAACTGAATTTGTTATTCTCAGTTAAATAGCCAAAAAAATTTAAATTAAATGCTTCTAATTTTTTTATCGAAAAATAAGCTAATTTATTTAGTTATAAATTTGAACTAAACAATACCCTATCAAGTGAATAATAAAGAGAATTGGTTTCTTTTTATTTGAATTGATAGTTTGATGGGGTAAAGAGCCAAAGGGTTCGAATCTCAATTTTTAAATGGCATAAAAAGACACTATTTTTGGACCACCACTTTGCTCCTTCCATGCGCGGAGCCTGTATAATTGCATACTTCTAATTGGTGTTTTACATTTTTTAAAATTTTATATTTTTTTGAAATTAATATTGGTGACATTTAATTCCCAAACTCGAATAGTATAATTTTTATAAGTTAGGAAAATGTAGGACTCAATTGCAATCTGAGAACGGAGTTGGTATCTGGTAAACACCTATTTGGAAATTGGGGTAAAGTTGCATATATCATACCCACTTTAGACTCCATAATACGAGAGTTTTGAATATACATACACATACTAAAGTGTAGTCTGCGTGATGTGTTGTTGTGTATATTATAATTTTTTTGTACCATATTAATTTTTATTATTTTATAAAATTAGTTATTGTAATTTTTTTAATATGATTACTTGTATTTTTTTCCCCATTTATTGATATTTTTGTAAAAGATCGGATTCAGTAGGGTTTATATTATGGTAATATTTTTACGAAAAATTAATTTATATTTATTTCAGTATTAGATATGTGTGTATCTTTTATGATAATATTGTAAAAAATTAATTTTAATAAGGATAATATTTAAAAATTTATGGAGAATCTTAGATTGGCAGAACTTAATTTTTAAAAATATTTATTTCATAAAAATATTTTGATCCTTCAATATAAATTTAACAATTTCTATTATGATTAGTTATGTTATATGTATGCAAAGATATATTAGTTTATCTTGGGGTAGCACAAGATCTTGTAGGAAATTTAGTTTTAATAATTTATACAATAGTAAATTGATATATGTTTATATAATTTTATTAATTTATATTATGTTAAGTTTTATTATTTTAAAATTATAATTTAATCGGATATGTCTCAAGCAATTGTACAAATAAATGTCACAATTAGAATAAATACCGAATACAGTTAGACGTACAACTTTCATATTAATAAGAATATATAAGTAAATAAATATATATATATATATATGTGTGTGTATATATATACATATATATGTATTCATTCATGGGCAAAAACGTTAATTTTCTTTACACGACTTACTCCTTTCACTACCCACTTACGCACTTTCTAGGTCAACTCCAAAATGATACACGTTGCACCACAAAAACAACTTTGTAGAACCTTGGCATAATTTTCCCGCCATTTTCTCCATCAATTATCTTTCCTTTCCCTCTCCTATAAAATACATATTATTAATAAGAAAATCCAGTAACATGGCACTTATTATTCTACCATATTAAGAATTATTTCTATTCTGTTTATTTGAAATATTTATAAATTATTCCATATAAACCAGCCATGCACGCAACGCGTGTGTCTCGATGACTACTATATTTTTCTGTGTATAAAAGTAGTACCTCCAACTTATATATATATATAAGTTGGTATTCTATTCTTGCATTTTCTACTTGTAATTTTTGGGTTGGTACCATGACTCTGTATGAATGATTAAAGAGACATGGAAAAAAGGGGGAAAATAAAATAGAGAATCGTTTGAATCAAATGGCTTATTATTGAGGATTCTATGATGTCGAAATGACATAGTTAACATATACCACAAAATTTGCCCTAATGGGAAGATATCTGATAAAATTGATAAGAGTAATTTAGTAAGATTTTTCATAATAATAAAGAGGATATATACAATTTTGTCTAATTTAGGTCATAATATAGAAATTTGTTGCGGAGTAACTTAATACAAGTTGGGACACATTGTCACATTTTCGAAAGTTCAATTTATATTATGTATCAAAGATATAGACTGCGGAAGCAATCCTTTTACTTCTCACTTGATGAAAAAATGTAGAATTGTAAAAATATTTAAATATTTATTGATTTGGAAAATTACTGTGATAGATTATTTATGGGATAATTTATTATGTTTTGACAAAGAAATGTGCCATTTTTTAATATATAAATATAATCAAGGGTATGTATAAATGAGCATCTACTAATGTGTAAACTAGTTTTCCTACAACAATTCTATGTATAAGCATTAAATCATTTTCTTGTTTGCAATAGTACTGAAAGAGTAGAATAGATGCATCTAAATGAATTATCATGGTGCATGATATTTAACAATGATATTAATTTTATTTACGAGACAACAACGAGAATAACGACAAAGTAAAATTCTGAAGATATATTTTCCGGTCTCACAAATTTAGGTCATATAGATTAAGAGGAGAATATAAGTAGTACAATTTTAGAACATGAAGTGTAGCATATGTAATTGTAGTTAGGTTAGGTAGTAAAGTAGTAACAAAGAGTGATCATTTTTGTTTTCATAATCAATTTTAAAAAATAATATTGTCATAGAATGAGAAATTGAACATAGGATTCAAATAATATGAATAAAGTGGAGAAGTGATTTATAAGTTCTATGTAGTCAACATATGCCTATAGACTAAAAGGAAAGTTTTATATATCATCTTTGAAAGACTATCTTTATTGTATAGACTAAAAGGAAAGTTTTATATATTATCTTACTTTATTATATATAGACTAAAAGGAAAGTTATGTACACTATCTTTGCAAGACTAACTTTATTATATAGACTAAAAAGAAAGTTTTATACTTCTTTCATCCATAAATAATTTATGCAATCAAACTAAAATATAGTTTTAGACAAAAAATCAAAAAGTATATTTTTTAAATTTGAATGATATACAAATACCTATCCCTGTTAAGTTTTATCTTTTTTTTTTTATATACCTATTGATTATACGTGGGTTATAATTGGTAATAGGTCATATTTTTCTTTAAATTAATAAATATTTTTGGACACTCAAAAAAATAATTTGCACCACTTATTTGTGGACGGAATGAGTATATCACTTTGAAAGACTAACTTTATTATATGCATGCTTGAGTGTTGCGCAATTAAAAAACGACAACTCATAAAATGAATGTAATCGACATGTATATGATTTGATGAGTATATGCAAAGACCAAAAAGGTAAAATTATAAATGGAAAGATCCGTACAAGACTAGCATTTGATTAGTTGATAATATAATTATAAATCGATTAAAGTGGTTTAAACATATAATAAGAGAAAGTTTGAATGCAATAGTTAAAAAGAGTGGGAATATTAAAGTCAAATGGAAAATAAAAAGGAGGGATAAAGGAAAAATAAGTGGATACAAGTAAAATAGAAGTACGTGCTTGCTATAAGTTATCTTATATAGAAACAAGTGATTTATAAAAATTCACATCAATTACTCATATGCAATATATAAAAGTGATGTCTTTACACAAAGTGACCACCCAAAAATGTTCCAATATTAGAGTTTGCAATGGGAGGTTACACGTGATATATTGGGTGCTTTTTGGTAGAAAGTGTTGCATTTTTTACTTAAGAATTTTTGGGAGCTAGTTTAGAAACTTTTATAAAAGAGAGTGCACTGTGCAAAGGTGAATATAATCACACTAGGGGGAAAGAGAGAGCATCTCTATGTGTGGAGAAAAAGGGTTAGCATTTTTTGTGGTGTTAAAAAGTGTTCAAGTGACTAAGCACTAGTTTGGGAATGCTGATACTTTTAAAAATTATTTTCTTAAAATTGTTTTTAAAAATTGATTGTAAAAATGGATGTAATCCTAGAGTTTGGTATATAAATTTTAAAAATTGCTTTGATAATTAAGTAGTGTAATGTTTGGAAATGTGGTATTTTTTTATTGTAAAAAGATAAAAGTAGACAAGTATGGTGAATGTAAAAAATATAATGAGTAGTGTCTGCGGTTCGGTTCTAACTGTTTATGATTAAAATTAGAAAACAAACTAATGACTAATTAGCGGTTTGGTTCGGTTTGCTTTAGAGAAAATCGAAAAGCAAAACCAACTAAACTAAACCAATACTTTAACAATTCAGTTTGGGCTACTTGGCGGTTTGAAGGTTAACAAAAAATTTAGCAAAATAATGCAGAATGTGGAGCCTTCAATGTAACATGTATGATATGTATTTACCATGTTTATATGGAAAACATGTAAGTTGCATATGGATTGGGGCTTAATTGTTATATAGTTAAGGTGCAAAATGATGCATTTGTAGGATTTAAAGTATAATAAAAGTGTAATTTGTGGTGAATTATAATATTATGAGAAATATTGTACATTTCAGGTTAAAAGACAAAAAATACATTGTTTTGAGGTTGAATTAAGGCAATGATAAGACGAAGAAGTTTCCAAAAATTTTTGGCTAAGCATTAGGTGAATTAATGTGTTTGAAGAATTATTGAGGAAATGTTGAAGGCCAAGAATTGAAGAAACTAATAATCAAAATGGAAGAAATTTTGAGATGAACATTTTGTTCGGACGAGTGTCAAGTGGTTCGGATGAAATGGGGTCTCATCCAGATGAATTTAGCAGGAAAAAAAATTTCACTTTGCTTTCAAGGCTTATTTTGTTTCCTTAATTATTATTATTGTAATTCCAAAATTATAATGTTATATAAATCCAATAGCTAGGATTTAATTTCATGACATTATGACAGATTAAAATCCTAGTCTCCATAGAATTTTTTATCACTTTTATTTTGTTTATCTTTTTTTTTTTCCTTTTTGGTGATTTGGGAGATTGCGGAGAGCAATTTCGGAGGTGTGACAACTCTATATTCTTATTGTTATTCTTCTTATTGGTTGTAAGCTTACTCGAAAACCTATTTAATCTTTTAGTTTTTAATAAAAGTTGTAATTTATTTTTGGTTTAATTATTAGTGGTGTAGTCTAAATTTAATTGGCAAATATTGCATATCTCGATTACTGTAGTTGTTGTTTAGGTTGATTGGAAGAATATTTGTTTAAGTTTTTGTTATTAAATTGTATTTCTTTATTGCATCAGTTTTATAGTGAAATTTATCATTGATCATGTTTTCCTTTGAATTCATTGTTATTGAAATTGTTGTTTTTGTTAGATTAAATATGGGTAGCTAATTCACTTTCTTACTCTAAGGTGTTAGTTTATCCCTTAATGAATAGCAATTAAATAGGATTATTATAATTTGGACTAAAATTTATTAATTATTAATTCTAAGGGTTTTTAGCTATCGACTTGACTTAAAAATCGCTAGATATATTTATGCTAATTGACAACCACCCGATAGCATTCTAAGTTGAAATAAACCAGACTTATGTTACTAGTAAATTAATAATTAATATTACACAGATGTTTAGTTGATATGAGTTGAGAGAGAAAACTACTATCGGATTCACCGATAAAAGGGCAGATTTAGATTAATTGATTTAGAATTTTTATCTGCTTGCATGTCTTATTTCTTGTTTCCCTAAATCTTTGAAATTTCCTGTGTTTTAAAAGTATGTTAATTTAAAAAATTATTAGTCGGAAGTGAAATTTGGTGAGTAGATTAAACTTAGTGAGGTGAATTGAGATTTAGAATACCCTAGAATTCGATACTCGATCTCACCGAGAAAAATGTAATCATCCCTAGTATACTTACTATTTAATCATTTTGTGCAAATTTAGGAAGCAATCACATATTTATCCACGGTTAGTTGTTAAAAATAATATAGTATATTGAGATATTTCATTAATCAAGGGAGAGCTGTAAGTAAAAGCCGAATAAGATCATAAAATAATGGGATGAGTAAATAGTTATTAGGTCTCATTTTCTTTTGTATATATATAAATATGTATTATTATTTTATAAATTTTAGTATTGATTGTTTGATTCGGTTTCGGCAATTTGATTTTTCTTTAAAATTGCAAACCGAACCATTCATGTTCGGTTTAGTATTTTCTAAACTAAACCAAACCATAGTCAACCGGATTGGTTCGGTTTGCTTGCATTTCAATTTGCATTGGATGGTTTGAGTGGCATGGTGTACACCCCTAAATATAATTGAGGTTGTTACGATAATTAATAAAAAAAAAATAGAAACAACTTTTCAAAACATCCTATGGCTGTTTCTGAAAACTTCCTTTAAAAAACAAAACAAAATTTTAAAAATAGATATTTTAGAGTTTATCAAATATTCTATGCTGAATTTTCCAAGAAAAAAAAAATAGAATCATGCAATCCTAAGGAATAAGATGAGCATGACCCTTTTGATCTATTGTGGTTTTATGTAACTTTCCTGAATTTAAGCATTATTTATCACTTTATCAGCATAAAAAATCAAATCCTGAATCTAGTCCAAATTCTCATTAATATTATAAATTTAATTGATTAATTTTATACCAATAGATCTCTTTCTATTAATTCGCGTGAGGTGATATATGGATCCAGAAGGCAACACGAGGGACTCCCAGAGTCCCTGACTCATGATCCAACGGCTTGAGTCTTACTAAATTAAAGACTGCAAATCTAGGCCATTGGATCATGAGAACATTTGATTGTGGAAATTAACATAATTCAAATCTAGCGCATTTTTTTGCCTATTTATAAATGGGCAATATACAAATGGACTAACTTGATAAGTTTATGAACGTAAGGGTAAAACGTGAAGTGGTGATGGAAACGAGTTTCCGATCAATGACTGTAAATTTGGGAGCATAGTGGTAAATAAATATTTGAAGGGCCGAATTAGAGTGTAACTATTTCCCGTTGCGACAAACTAGTAACAAAAATGAATTAAATTGATAATATAAAATATATAATGGAAAATCGAAGTAATTAGCTTTTTTTCTGTATAAGAAAAGGACCGAGAAAAAAAAAATTTAGGTCCGATAAGTATGGTTAGGCAATTTATTCGTAAAGCACAATAGTGACAATACTTGTAACATTAAGGGCTCCGTCGTTGAACTATTAAGTGCTCGAATTTTTCTTAACAAAATTCTATTCCCATGTGCGTATTTTGATTTTTCTCACTCGATTTTACTAAATGTTGCGTATGCTTCTAGCTTGTGTTGAAATTATAGGGAGAAAATAAAATAAACTTTAATTCATTAATATACTTACTAACTAATTTAATAAATTAAGATAAATACTAGTCCAATTTTTATGTTCTTCATATGCAATCCATCGGCATAGAAGAGGGCGATCAATCGCACTAAAATGTCCGTAAGTCACATTAAAAATCTAAATTAATGTTGAGGATAGATTTATTATAATTTAAAATAATTAGTACTATCATTCTTTTATAAATGTTGTATTTAATGTCTCACTTCAATTACTAAAACTTAATTAGAAGTAATTTTATTTTGCACGATTTATCCTTTAGGTATCTATGTCTGATCTATTTAATTATGGTCCCTACAGTTTTCATCCTTACTATTTTCGCCTTGTATTTACAAACCTACCAATTTACTCCAATTGGTACACGGGCTAACACCTCATAACCTCTACCATTGATTGCACAAAAACAAACTCAAATTAGAGGGGCGAAATTGAAACATTACCACAACCTTGTCACGGGTTTTGTAATGTTATCCAGATTCACATGGATAACATGTAACGCTTACTGGTAAAGTTGTATAAAATGAAAGCCGACAAAGAGGAGTAATTGATCATTGTAGCGGAGTACTCGTATGGCAATAAAAAGAAAGTTATGACGATAAAAAGAATGTTCATTAATATGAGAAATTAGCCGGTACTTATAATTAGCTGTTATATTTCCGCATCATACCAGTTCGTTCTCACACTTACTAGCCGTTACATTATATACGTTATCAAGACAGCTTTAGGATGCATTTATAATGACATGATTCTTTATAATGAGTCCTAACCGTTACAACAAACAAGTTTTATGATCAAAATATAAAATTAAGTGATGACACGATATTATTATTATTTTTTGGAATATAACGCAATATTAATTTGATCTCTTGCTCTCCATTACTTTCCTTAGTAGTGTATTTTAAATTTTTTATTAGATTTTGTTCATAAATGACACTAATATTTACATGTATATTGATTATAAAGTACTACATTATTTACAAATTATATAAGTACATGGGCTAAGGTCATAACACACTCAATTCTTAAAAATTATATAAAGTACTAGGGCAGAAAAGAAATTCAGTGGCCCACATACGTACTTAACATTGTTATAAAATGACAAAATAAATATCAAATCCACATAATTCGTTAAGATCACAACAGCAAAATATTATATTATATTACATCATCGCTCATAATAAAAAGGCATTAAAGTACTCTTATTTTATAAAGTCCAAATTTCAGTCAATTTCACTGCGAGACTAAAATTTGACTCATTTGCCCCTACCCATCCAACCTTTAAAAGGTCAAAACTGGAATTTCATATTATAATATTCATAACTCACAAATGCCCCGGAACAGTGGGTCACTGACAGAATTAGTCTATTGTATTAGAATGGTTACACTTTGGCCCCATGAAGTTTGTGAAATATAAATTACGATTTAAAATTTTTTAACTCTTTGTTTATAAATCTCTCTTTTTCTTTTCTTTTCTTTTCTTTTTTTAATTTATTCGAATTTGTCCTACGAGTCATTCCAGCTGGCTCCTCCAATCTCTCATTTGTTTTAATTTGGAAAAAGAGTTAATTACAGAAATGGTCCCCATACCTTCACAGCATATTTTAATTGGTTCATATAGTTTCAATTGAAATAGTTAGCAGTCCTTAAATTTTTGTAACAAAATGGCATAGTTGTCTTTATGGACAAAAATCCATTCCAAAACACAAGAATAATATCATTTAACACAAAAATGGTTACTGAGAAGTAAATTAGTCTTTTAAATTATATATTGCTGTCATCTCCTGCTCTCATACGATGGAATGCAACAAATAAATATAATGCAGATTCGGTAATAGTATTTACATATACTATCAAAAAAATTAATTCTATTTTACCGTATAGGATTAAAAAGATACAAGATTTGCTTGTATAAATCTCGTGAATATCAACAGAAACATTCCGACAAAATGATCGTCGTGTAGCCTCTAATATTTTGTTGTATTCCTGTTAAAACACCTTACTCCGGAAGGCGTCTGTGGCATAAGAGAGTGTTTCTTTTCTGCCAATGTGTTTTTATAGACTATAACAAGAACCTGATAGCAGAATATTGGAAGGGTTATCTTATTCAGATTTGAATTCAATATTATCTACCACGATAATCCTTATCCATATAAGTCAAAATCAATAGTGATTGTACTGAACTCTCTCTCAATATTAACAGTCCTCAAATTTTTGTAACAAAATGGCATAGTTGTCCTTCTTATGGACAAAAAACATTCCAAAACACAAGAATTATATCATTTAACACAAAAATGGTTACTAAGAAGTAAATTTATCTTTTAAATCATTATGTTGTTGTCATCTCCTGCTCTGATCAGATGGAACGTAACAAATAAATATTATGCAGATTCGATAATAGTATATACGTATATTATCAAAACAATTATTTCTATTTTACCATGTAGGATGGAAAATATACAAGATTTGCGTGTATAAATATCGTGAATACCAACAGAAATGTTCCGACAAAATGATCATCGTGCAACCTCTGATATTCTATTGTATTCCTATGAAAATACCTTGCTTCGGAAGAGATAATGGACTCTTTGCGTCTGTGGCATAAGAGAATTATTTCGCGTGTTTCTTTTCTATCCACATGTTTTTATAGACTACAGGAAGATTCTGATGGCAGAATATTGGAAGGGTTATCATATGCAGATTTAAATTCAATCTTACCCATATAAATCACAATCAACACCACTACATGATTGTAATCGAACTCTCTCTCAATATTGCAAATTTATAATTCGGGTTCTATGTCATTAATGTCAATTAAAGTACCCACGTTAAAATTATAGATACTCGCTAATTAAATAGAATTACTGACAATCCAATTTAATTAGCATATTAAATTTTCTTAAGACCTTTCACTTAATTTATTTGACGTATCAGATTAATCCACTTCCAAAGTTTCATACAATTAAAACTTATAAGCTTCCTTAAGGGAGTGCCATCAATCCCTGTTCAGGGACGTGGATTCATCAATTACTAATAAACACCAATTGAAAAATTTTATCATCCTACCCACCGAGTTTATTGACTCATAATGAATCACACTCATCTATGAATTAAAATAACAAACATTGCCAATACATGTCTAAATAATAATTTCATGATTAATAATATAAATACTATCCATGACCACGGGACATTAATTGTTTTATATAATCAGTACTAAAATAATTATCTCAATACGTTCCTATTTATTATACATAAAGTGTAATAGTACAAGGAATTAGAACTATATCACTCTTTGTAGTCAATGCAAACCTATTAAAACCAAATAGTACAATTTACTCGTGGTGTATCAATTTTCATCTAAAATTATAACCATAAAATTTATATTCTATAAGAACCAATAATACAATCTTCTGTGTATAAGTCATACTCTATACTATAAATCATCTACCATGTAAAATATGACACATATACTTATTCATTAAAACATAATGTTAAGCAAACATTACTCATGGAGATTCTCATTAAAAAAAATAATTTTTATTATGAAAATACTTTACCCAAAACAAACATAAAAGTTTTAGTATAAAGACCATAATTGCCAATTTAGTCTAAAATTGTGAGTAAAGAATCCATACTTTCCCCCCAAAATTTGAGGACTATTTTGGAATGAAATTGTAATGACTAAATAGAGTTATTTCCAAACTATGGGGAATTAGTGTAATTAACCAAATAAAATCCCTGCATATAAAGCTCATCTCTTTTCTTTCCTTCACTCTCTCTCTCTCTCTCTCTCTCTCTCTCTCTCCCTCTCCCAAACTTTCCTTCCTCACGGAAAAACACTAGAAAACATAAGCGCAAAATCTGTGCGAAAATCTCTCCCCTGTTTTTCATTTCAATTAGATTTAGATAGGATTTACCAGCAGAGAAATTTCGCTAAAAATGGCTGACCCCCTCCTCTGTTTCGAAAAAGAACCAAAATTTTCCAATAATTTCGAAAATCAAAACATGGGTTCTGTGATTGGATCAGAACCGTTGATTGGGTCGCCGATAGACAGTGAGGAGAGCTTTGCCGCGATGTATGAGAGAGCGAATCGGCATTTGCCCAGAAATGATTATCTCTCTGGGTTGAGAAGTGGGGCCCTCGATTTGGGCATTAGGAGAGAGGCCCTTGATTGGATTTTTAAGGTCCTATTATTAATAGGGTTTTAATAATTTTTGTTCCTTTTTTTGGGGGTTTTTTTTTTTTAAAGAAATGATGAGTATTAGAAATTAAATTTTTTATATGAATATTGGATCTCTGTTCAATAGGGTTTTACTAGCTTTTGTTTTTTTTGGGGGGGTTTGTAAAGAAATTGTCATTTTTACATAAGTTATCAATTTTTGCAACTAATATATATTTTTTATTTTCTCAGAAACTTTATTCTTTTCATTATTAAGTTTTTTGGGCCATGAATTTCAAGCTCAGATTTTTAGCTTTCCCAATAAAAAATTACAAATTTTTTGTTTTTCTTTTTTTGGGGGTTTTGTAAATAAATGATCATTTTTATATGGGTCATCGGTTCTTGCAAGTAATTTTTTGGGTTTTCCAGGAATCTATATATATATTTATTTTTAATTATAT
>MKEJ01084057.1:0-10181 GCA_001753735.1 Embelia ribes | reverse complement strand
AAAATTTTGGGGCCTTATATTAAAAGTCAAGGCAAATCAAATCAAAGTTCAACTTGAGAATAAGCTGTAGAATCCTAAATTAAAGTCAAATTAAAGTTCTTGAGATCAAGTCGCAATACCCTCAAGACACCAAGGAAAGTCAAAGTGTATAAACTCGAGAATAAATTTTCAAGCTCTAGGATCAAAGTCAACTAAATAACATTTAAGTTGAGGTGAAGAATCAAAGAATTTTATTTCTTGTAATTAGAAATTACATAGGAATATATTTACTTAAATTCAAATAAATAAAATTACGTTGCTTCCTCAATTTTTCTGTCTTATTATTTATATTAGGAATTTTGTGTGTTACAAATTTGGCACGTCCAGTGGGACATCATCTACCTTTCATCTTTACTCCTCAATTAAAACACTCAAGTTACTCAATGGAGTATAAGGATATTAGCTCGAAGACTCCTCAACTTTAGCTTGGAGACTCTAAACCTTCAAATGAAGACAAGTCTGGGTCAACTACCTTTAATATGAGAGTCAGTTGCAGTATGGCTAAGGCGGGAGAAACAAGTATCCCAGTTACCATCTTACCTGACCCACTCCCAGTATTTGGAACAGTTCTATCGATGGCTTCAGATCCCCGAGGGGGAAAGCAAGACAAGGATGGAATAATAATGGAATAAGTCATCACTTCTATTAAAGGGCCCTATCACAGCTCTTAGCATCAAACTGTCGCGCCCCGAAATTCCTATAAATCCGGGAACGTGAGCCAAAAGAAAAGAATAAAACATTGATAAATTTATAATCCAAAGCCATAAACATTCTCGACTACGAATACAAAGGTCCACATTATACAAATACATAACTCGAAAGATGACATCGAGTTGCTAATTTGAATACTTTATCAAGCTACATACTTGTACAAATAAAGAAAAGAAGTTATACATAACCTCTACCTCAAACTCCGAGTACAATCAACATAAAATCATCTCCACTCGACTACAAAACATCCTTATCACAGGTACCCTGCCACTCTAGCAAGCCCCACACGATACACAACCCCTAAAAAACCGAAATAAGAAACATAAACAAAAGGAAAAAATATGTATGGGTCAAATTCTAAATCGTACAATAAATGAGAATCTAACAAATATATAAATCATGTATGTATATGCTATGCAATGAACTTCTCGATATTCCCATAACCAATAAATCCCATTAGTAACAAGTCTCGTAACCTGATCTCCAATTTCTATTCTTTAAAGTACAAGAATCTTCTTAGGTATGTTCCCAACATATAGTAAACCCTAGAAGTTCCTCGAGATGGTAAATGTGACATATATAAATAATGACATATTACATATATCAAAATTACGAATAATGCAAGAATCTAATACAAACTAGAGTACATCTAGTACTGTAGTACACCAAATGCCAAAGGCATTGAATGCCGAATCAATGAATATGAAATCACGAAGGCATCCTATGCCCTGGACTGCGATAACACAAAATCCCAAATCTCGAATCTTGATGGTATCTCATGCCCTCAACTACGAAAACACCGTATACCAAAATAAAAAATGTATATAAGTTTCTGAAATGTATATATATAAATACAAATGTTCATAAGACTATAATGATATCTCGAATGAATGTGTAACTTGTATATGATATGAAAGGTATGTATGTTCTCGATACTATGAATGTACTATAAAATACTATGATACTCAACAACTAAATCCAATACTCGATAATTGATAATTGACAATTGAACTCGATACTTGAATCCGAATATGCTAATCTCGAACATGAATCTCCAACTCAAATCTCAACTCGAATCTTGAACGCGACTCAAAGTAAAAGTTGAAACTTAAATTTCTCAAAGTAGGACCTCTTGAATGTCCTTCCCTCACCTTTTGTGCCTCTTGAATACCCTTTCCTATGATGGTCCTCTTTAAGAATAGTCCCACATTGTAGGCCCACCTCAGAGCTATCAAGTCGCTTTTAAATCTTTAAGTTTAAAAAAAAAATGCAAGTTTATACATAGTCCCGAAAAGAAAGCAAAATGACTCAAGACGTGGCTTGAACGTCAATGATTCTTTGTGTCTCTAATAAATATGCTATATGCCTTGAATGTTCATGCTCGTATACTCGAATACTCATATGATCGAATAATGTGTAAATGATCATATCTCGAATAGCTCGAATAGTAACTTCCAAATAATTTGCACAAATGATTATACCTCGAACAAATATAATGAAATAGATATGCTATCACATAACTATGCTCGAAGATAAATATAATATTACATCTAGTAATAAATGAGTATCATAAAACTATAAACTCGAAAGCCCGAAATGCATCATGCTACGAGTGTATATATATATATATAAGTCCACATATATATGTGTGTGTATACATATATAACCACAAATTACCCCGACCCCACCTTGAATACCCCTCAATTCAGCTACAAATATTCCTTGACTCAAACCAATACATCTCGAATATATATATATGTATATATATATATATATACATACATATATCTATACATATGTATGCATCAAAAGTAGAATGACTACTACTAATATGCCCCGACCAATTATACTATAAACCTTTATTCACATAAACACACTACAAATCCCTGCATATAGTATACTACTTATCTCCATGAAAGTATGTCTTATACGAAAGAAAATACAACATAATCAAAATTATGGCATGTTAAACATAAAAATATATATGAAGATTCCATATTATGTTAAAGTTTTGAATCTACTCATAGCTTGAATGCCTCCAAAAGCATTATCGGAATGCTTCTTCTGTGATACCTGAAATGCCTCATCTAAAATTCCCAAAATGCCTCTTCTTATGCCATCAAAACAATCAAGTTGTGCTACTCGAATGATTATACTCCTATACACAAAAACGGTCCATAACGTATAAGGAAAATATTTCCTTATTTTATTTCACCAAATACGAATGGCTCGAAAAACAAGTAAACATCCCCGAGAAAATAAAATGATAAAAATTAAACCAACGCGTAGCCATCATGATGGTGAGTAAAACACGTACATACTTCGAAGCCAAACGGTGAACGAAATGTGATGAAATTACCCTGAAACTCCCAAAGCTTCGATCCCCGAAACGATCAACCTATGAGTCTCGGATCGTATCAAATACAAAGAAATGATCCACAAGACATAAAGAGGAAGTTTTTCAACTCTGTTTCAGCAAAAAAACTCTGCACGACGCCCAAGATAAAATCAATGAATAAACGAAAAACAGAAACTTACGTCAAAATGATCCCCTTATGATAATTTTTCTCGCATGAGGTCCTAAGCTAGATGAAACACAAGGGTCAAGTTTGGAGTTTCAAACTATCTCTCTCTCCTCTGATATTGAAATAAGTAGAAAATATAACCTTAATTTGATATATAAAAAAAGCACTTTTCTACTCTATGTCTATCCAAAGCCTCAGAGTAGGCTTTTCGGGGACTATTTGCCTTCGAACAGCCTTCGGACAATACAAAAATTTTTCAACCTTAGCTTGAAAAAATCAATACGGATGCATTTTATCCAGGAGTCAGACAACTTCCGGACACTTTGGGTATAACCACTATTGTTGACTTTTCTATACCACTTATATATTTATATGTATATGTATATAATATTCCATAATATGTACTACTCCACAGCAATGAATAAGACACACTATTATACCAAACTCTGCACCGTCATTGCGAACACCACAAATGAAATAAATGATAATACTATAACTCGTATAATACTATTATTTATTTGAAGCAAAAATTTTATCCGGAATTTTCTGGGACATTACACAAACAAATTTGCTGCCAACTTGAAGACTCTTCAAGTGAATCACGTGAATGAAGAAGACTTAGAAAGTTCAAACTCTAAATCATCTCACAGTGGAGCACAATCGAAGTTTGATCATCCTTACATGGCTATGCCAGCCATGACAACTAGTGTCATTACTTTAGAAGAACAAGTTAGCATCTTTGCCAAGACTGTTGAAGGCCTCATGAAGTCTATAGAAGATCAAGATGAACACTTTGCTAGGATGACGATCAAGGTAGAATAGCTAGAAGAGTCAAGTTAACAAGCTGCTACTTCTCCAATATCTCAAAACATGTCAAATTTTGCTACTAAGGACTTCGAAGAGACAAGTAATTCGTACATGTCTTCAACCGCTAAGCATGAAGAAAAAATAAAGGTGAACTACAAATAAGAAAGATGATAAAGTTGCCAACTTGTATTTGTAAGGTAATGGAACACTGCTAGTCAATCAACTTGAAGAGTTCATCTTATGAATGATCAAAGGGAAGTATGAAAATCATCCAAATCTTTCATCACTTATACAAAGTCACACAACTAAAGTATTGAGCAGTTGAGGGTGCAAACTGGTTACCAGACTCCAAAGTTTCAATAGTTTAATGGCAAAGAGAATCCCTAAGCAAAATGTTACTCACTATGTGGAGACCTGCAACAATGTTGGGATAGATAAAGATCTTTTCTTGAAGCAATTTATGCATACACTTAAGGGTAATGCTTTTGATTGGGATTGCGACCTCGAAGCAAGGCAAATTGATAGTTGGGAGCAACTTGAGCAGGAGTTCTTTAGTCGATTCTACAATACTCAGCATATAGTAATCATTCAACAACTCACCCATTCTCGTCAAAAGAAAAATGAACCAGTCATTGAGGACATCAATAGAAGGAGAAGTTTAAGCCTCAACTGCAGAGACCGACAATGCAAAACTTCTGAGATTGAAATGTGCATTCGGGGCATGCATTGGGAACTACAATTCATCCTTTGAGGAATGAAACTACCCAGATTTGAGGACTTTGAGTCAAAAGCGCACGATATGAAGGTCACTATTGCCACCAGCGGAAGTCAAAGTCTTCCCATAATGGAAGTGCACAAGAGTACTACAAAATAAGAGGCTAAGAAGTAGGTGAAAGTAACTTCAAAGACTGAGAGGGAGGAAGCATTAGTTATATCAATAAAGTCATTCTCTATTGTACCGGTTAAAATTTCCATAAGCTCAAAAAACAAAATGAAGTTAAGAAGATGGACTATAATCAAGGAAATGAAAAGTTACGGCTAATTCTCCAGGAGATAGAGCAGAAGGAGTATCGTTTATCCCAAGGTTTTGCAGATGCTTAAAGATTTGTTGGCCCTTGAGCTCATTGAACTTTTAAAAATGAGGCAACCCGAAGAGTCTGGGAGGGCAAATGATCCAAACTTTTGTAAGTCATCCGATAGAATACTGGTTTGTACTAAAAGAGAAGATTGTTCAACTGGCAACTTAAGGGAAAATACTATTGCAGGAAGATGGTGAAGTAGTGCAACCCACTACATATTCGAGTAGGCATTGATATCAAGGACATTCATTATCCAATTTGGGTCTCTCCCGCCTGTGGAAATAGTAGTTACAGCTCCCAAAGATTCAGTACTACCCTTGGAAACAAATTGGATCTTACAAGACTCAAAACATAAAAATAAGGAAAGATGGACAATTGCAACTAGAGAGAAAGGGAAAAGAGCTTCATGTAGTCTTTAGTGGGATTTTCAAGGAAAACACTACAAAGAGAAAGCTCATATGAAGGAAGGACATTTGTCAAAATAAGCAGCAACTCCTAAAAGGTCTTCTCTCTTGAAAGGTGTCCCTATACATTCATTTTAGCAAGGCAAACTGATTTACAAGATGAGTAAGAACGAACATTGTTTCTTTGACGTTTGCAACTGTAAGGATTGTATGGATGATTAATGGGACATGAGCTATGAAGATGGCAAAATGACTAAGAATAGAAGAACAAGGGGAAAAGAAAATCATCCAAACAAGTTCTCAAAGAAAGGTACGGGGTAATTGATCCAATAGTTGGGCTGCTTGGGGAGTCTTTTGGCAGTTTTGATTACTATGTCTTCTACCCAGCAAGAAGAACACATCAAAATAAAGAAAACAATGATCGATTAGTCAGATAGCTACCCACAATGCCATAAAGCATAGAAGAGTCCTGAAAATCAAAGTAAAGTTGTTCAAAATCAAGTGCCGGATAAACAAGAAAATCTTTGAGAGTAGGCAAGACATATTGTCTGCACAGAAGTCATCAAGTTTTTCAAGGAAGATATACTGCTAGGATCGACTCCTCACAATTACCTACTCGTTGTTATTGGTTATGCAAGTGAACAGAAAATCAACAGGATCCTAGTTAATGAAGGATCTTCGGTAAACATCTTACCCCTCCGTACAACAAGGGAGATTGGAATCATAATCGACAAAATGTCTCTTAGTTGTCTGATGATACAAGGCTTCAACCAAGATAGGAAAATGGCTATAAGAATAATTTGCTTGGACCTTTGTACGGAAGAAATGATATCAAGTGCTTCATCTTATGTCATCGATGCAAAGACTACGTACAATATGCTCCTTGGTTGGCTGTAGATCCATGATAACCATGTGATTCCTTCCATGCTTCACTAATTCAAGTGTCATGCCCCAAATTCTGGAAAACCTGGGGATAAGTATTTTCCCTTATTAAAGAAACAGAAAAGAAAAATATATAATTTTGAAATAAAATAAGAATAGGAAATACTCGCTAATCGCCAATCTTATCAACAACTCAGTTTACAACATATCAATATCAGAGTACACAAAATAGAACATATCCTTATAACCACTCAATATAAGATATATTATAATAACGAAATTGTAAACACCATGTTTACAATATACAATAGCGAAATGCTTCAAATATACAACATATTACACAACATTCTAATCTGAATATAATCCGCTACTGGAGGCTACAACATAGTATAATATGTCAAAAGAGTACAACTAAGTTGCGCTAAAGATATAACATAAGAGTGAGGCTACAAAATAAACATCAAAATAATGTCTGCAACTTTAAAAGTGATGTTGTCACACGTATCTACAACATAGCTTGCCCAGCTCAAGGACGGTTCTCATCAATATCCGTACCTGCATCATCATTTATGTACAATATATGGAAGGAAATGCACTAGTTAGCCTCTAAATATTAGGATAAATGTGATGTTATACGGTGTCTTAAATGTAATGAATGTACCAAGTAGGGTATGAATGTGATGTAATGTATGCCAACACATGCACACTAACAACCCTCGCCAATACAACCGACTACAACTCAAATAAATATTGGGACTAGTATCTATTCCATTTTTCAAATGTTATTATGACCCATCGCCTGCATGGTAATCCCTAATCATAACCTTCTTTGATCCATCGCTTTCATGGTAATACTTAATCAAAGGTAAATCCCTACATAAGTTTCCCGACTTTCACGGTAAGACACCATACCTTATCTTTAATTTATTTTCCTCTCAAAACAGTCGGTACTTGTCCTGAAAAGAAAGCAAAAGGACTCAATCCCTAATGATGTGTAATGTGACTCAAACTTATTTATTTTGAATACTTCAATTTTAAGTTCAACAACATATAAAAAGGCATTGCCTTATCTATACTATCGTATTTTCCATGCCATCGCATTTTAAACACTACCATTCAAATTTCATTATAAAATTTCACGCCTTAACATAATTATAAGATATATGCCATCGATGTGAATTATGTCTAAAATGATATACGATTGTTAACTATAGTATACGAATAAAAGAAAGAATATAAACATATAAATGAATCATCAAAAATCAATCATAAATTACACAAAAGGTACAACACATAAACTCGCAATTATACCATTATTTTAAAGACGAATCGTACCTCGCACCAAGCTAGAAGGCACATAAAACTTCACACAAGAAAAGCTAAAAAATTGTTCAAACTCAAGCCCAAACTTCACCTTGCATAACGAACTATCAAACGCCTTCGAATTGAAATACGCCTTAACTCATATGCCTCCCGTATGGCTAACTAAAGGCCAAACAAACCCCAACTCAAAACCTCCTTTCCAAATCTCCACTAAACCCCGTAATTCGATCTAGATCTACTCAATAAAACGAGATGAACCTATAGAGAAAAAGTATCTACACGTGATAAGAAACAACAATACCAACTTTATTTGAATGTGCGACAAAAGCATGGAAATTGAGACATCAACAACGAATGAGATAGAAGTTAAGACTTACCTCAAAATAAAGATCTCGTAACAAGGAATCCGGATCTCTACTTTTCATCAAAAAGCAGAGTTTTGAGTTTGATGAAATGAAGCGACGAATCCTGAGACCCAAAATCACCCCCCTCACACTCTCTCTCTCCCCCTTTATCAATCTTGGCTGAAAATGACCACAAAAAGTTGAGTTAAATGCTTTTAAAAACAAGTAAACAAAAGTGGGCATAATAGATAACAATCGATCTACATGAATGTATCAACTGACTGCTATGTATCAGCAGGTCGAGGTCCATGTCAATCAGGTTATAGTGAGTTTTGGCCTTGGTGTATCAGCTGGTTGTTAACCATCTATCAGCCGGTTGTTACCTCTGAAAAAGTGAATCATTTTGAGTCCAGTTTTGATCCTTTTATGCTTAGAATTTGCTTTTTGCCAAAACACAAAAGTTGTAGATAATTGAAATATCTTTCCATCAGTATATTATAGGCCTTAATAGACATTACGATTTGAGAGCGATGGTCAAAATTCTACACTGGTGTCATACCAATAACTCAACTTCAAACTTTCTATACTTCACCAAACGACTCCAAAAGCCATTCGACAATACGAAAGGCTATACCACAACCATGAATACTATACAACAAGTCTACAAATGGCAAGAGAAAGATAAATAACATCATTTATTAAAGCGAAAAATTTATACCCAATTTTGGAGCATTACACACACACGGTCGGTACAATAAAGCAGTATGATCTATCAAATACATAATACAATACCCAAGCATTGATCAATAGATTTACAATTAAACATATTATTTACTACGCTCAGAAAATTGTCGTTATATTCCCAAATTTTGTATTTTTCTAGGCAAAAGTGCAATGACTCATATTCAAGAAGCAAAATTAGTTTCAAGACCAATAGCAACTTATTTTTTATTTTTAAAATTTTATTTTTATTATGTAGTACTTTTTTTATTTTCTCGAATAGAAACTGAAAAATAATTAAATTATTAGCAATCCATTTGAGGAGTCCCCGGCAATGGCACAAAAAAACTTGATCGCTTCTTAGAATTACACAAAAGGATACCTAAGCAGTATTCTAGGGACAATCGTAATATCGGTAAGATACCGAGTTTATTAAGCCAAAGAATCCCTCCTGATCTAGGAAAATTAAGATTTATTTATTTTTAACAGTTTCAATTCAAGTAATTATTTACTAAATTATCATTACTCCTAATATAGGATTTTCATAAAATTCGAAAATCTAAATTCTAATTAAATAAGCAAGATAAAATTAATGAATAAATGCGACCTACCCCTTAGAATTATCTGGTGTAATCCCATACATTAAATTATATTTATTAAAGGAAGTTTATAATCCTATATAATGAACTCCATTTGTAATTATTTATCAACTTACTAATCCGTTGTATTTAGTTTAATTCAATTTAGAGGTTGATTGAAACAAAGGGGTAGAGAAACAATTTGTTCAGAGTTAATTTTTGTTAGTATAAATAAACATAAACTCCATCTATGTATGTCACGATACATAACCTACCCCAAATCAGGATAAAGGTAGAAGGTTGTTGTAGGTTGACAACCAATTATAAAAAAAAAAAAAAAATAGCCACACCACATGAAATGAAACCAAATAAGAATTTATTGGGGCATTCCCTACTTAGCGATGCACTACATCGGACCTTGGGTATGGTATTAAATTGGCAAGGGTTGGGGTATTAATACATTACATCAGACCTCGGGTATAGTGTTAAATTGGTAAGGGTACAAGCTAGGTCATTCCTTCGAAACGACGCATGTCCTGCCCCCGGATCCCAAGCACCCGAAACCCGGAGTTGTGAGTGTATTACCCAATTCCAATCTCATAAATAACCATACAATGGCCAATAATAATAATCCCAAACAACCAAATCTCAACATAATGCCACAGATCAGTCAAAAATCGGACAGCACAACGACAGGAATTTAAATAAACCATCCATGCTAACCTATCCAAAAATACTACAGAAGCTGTCCAACATATCCACAAACATA
>MKEJ01084046.1:0-21576 GCA_001753735.1 Embelia ribes | reverse complement strand
ACCTAGACATGATGAACTATCAAGAGAGAAGTCGTAACTTACCTCAAAATGAGCTCTAGGTCGTGGTGATCTCAAATCTATTCTTGGATTTGAGTTTGGGCCTCGGGAACTAGATGATCTCTCCCATTCTTCTCCAAATTTTTGTAGCCCTAACTCTCTCTTTCTCTCTTCTCCCTTATTTTCTGGTTTTCTGAGTTGTTCACTGTCAAAATATGTAAAAACACATTTTTTATATCCAATTAAAACAGTGGGCGCTTCACTGACCCGATCACTTTGGGCTCCATTTTGACCCCTTTACGCTTGAATTAACTTATTGTCAAAGCACAAAAGTTGTAGATAAATGAATCCTCTTTCCAACGACATTTACAGAGCAAAATCGGAATTATGGTTTAAGAGATATGCTGAAATACTGATCAGGTGCCATAACAAATTTGATATATCAGTTTTTAAATATTTTGGGCTCCATTTCGACCCATCTACGCTTTGAATAAAATTATTTTCAAACATAAAGATAATTGAAATATCTTTACAACAAAATTTATGAAACCTTAATCGAAATCATAGTTTGAGACATATTAATTTATTATCGAGGCAACGTCACTACACTTCAACTTCAAAATACATTCTAAGCTAATGTACCATTCTAGTCACTTCAATACTTCAAAAAATCACTTCGTAACCTCTCATACTAACTTCATAACTACTTCTAAGCCTCGCAGTGACCTTATATGCTACATACTTCACTTCTTCATCATTAAATGCATTTCATACTTCATGATTGTAATTGATGCCTCATTAATGCAAATAATAATATTACATACTTATATAATATTATTATGAGAAATTTTCATGACGTTACAACTTCATTCCAGAAAAACCCAAAGTAAGCATAGAAAGAGAAAAAGAGGGGAAGATAATGAAGAACTAGGCCAAAGCATTGCGTATCTTTTGATTAAAGCCTGTACATGAATTATACGAGCACCATAGACCAATCCTACAACATTTTTGCCTCAATTTTAGTAAGTCATCCCCTGGTCCTTGAGCTCAACTCTGAAATTCTTAAGGAACTAAGGATTTCAAGTTTTAAATGAGATAAATTTTGAAGTTTACTGACAATTTTGCAAGGAAACAAATGATATTTTGGCAAAAATCTCAATTTTCTTCAAGGAAAGTTTTGCTTGCAAGGGACACGAGGCCTACGAGCCTTGGAAGTAGTTAATTAAGTATTAAAACTTGATTAAATTAAGAAAATAAACTATTTTTCACTAATATAGAGCATTCATTCAACTAATTACTCTACATCAGTTGACTAATTTTATCCGACAGAATTCAAAATGACTTGCATGCTTATTATTTCTGCACTAAACCACTCCAAAGCCTAAGAACCAAAGGAATTACACGACGCCCTCCCAAAACAGTATAGTGTGTATGTGAAGGAAATCCAGCTAAAAGCTTGTAAAACGACAATAAAAATATCAGATATGGGTTAGTTACAATTAGTAGGCCTTAGGATAATTGTTGTATAATATATTCGTGCTATTGAGTATAATTTGTGTGGCGCATGGCATATGTGTGAAATATGTGAATAAGAATTTGCATGTAAGAAAATAATGAATGTCGTAACTATTTGGTAAAATTATATGATGTCGTGTTGTGGGTAGCGAAGCTTGTGTATTAGTAATATTTGTTGGGAAACACGATGTTGCATTTTTGAGAAAATATGTGGCAAAAATTTTAAATAAGGTCAATGGGGACAACTTTGTGAAAAGTAAATTTGTAGAAATAAAATATGGGTCATGCGAGCCACTTTTTGAAAAGCTTGAATTTCTAGCAAAAATAATTTGGAGTGAAAGACAGACTTTCGTTTAAGTTTCATTTTCAATCTCACGTGAGACCCCAGGTGTGAAGGGGCACCAATTAAGAACATTATACATAAAGTCTTGGGGTACATTTCTCAAGTTTTGTGTGTGTGTTTTAATATAATATTACACCTGAGATAAGTATTGTGTGAGTATATGGTTGCGATGAAATGCGTGTTTACTTTGGCAAATATGGCATTATGTGAAAGGTAATATATGACGTGTTATTTTATACTATAACTAGCATGGTGAATACTGTTCATCAACTAATCCTATCTGCCTTTTGTTTATCAATTAGCAGATCAAGGAAAAGACATTGTAGGAATGTAAGCAGTCAAGGCTGGAGTATTAGATGAGGCAACTCCTTCTCGGAGCATTGCATTTGCAAATTCGATAGTAGTGTAGATATTTTGTTAAGTTGTGTATTTTATAACTTATTGAGCTAATTTTTACTAAACAATTTTCTATATAACAAGGCTCGTACTTTTGTAAAACTTTGTATTGATATCATATGTCTACTTTTATATTTGACTTATTGCATTATTCATAGTAAGGAAGTATGACATTGTGGTTAGTATTGGCTATGGCCAGGTGTAAAATCAAATAATATTTTTTAAAAATATCATGTGCTTCGAGTATTCAGATTTCGGGGGCATGATAGGATAATATTAGAGCTAGTTGGGTTGTAAAAACCTGGTCAAGCTGGGATGGGTGCATACTTGTAGATAGGTTGAGTGAAGATGATATGAAGTTATTTGCATATTAGTGTGCTTGAGGTGTCTACGGTGACACTTTAACATCTTAAGTATAGGCTGTATATGATAAGGCAAATTAAGTAGTTGACGTAAAAATATGATGTATGATGTAGCAATATAAGTGAATATTATATGATTTGTTATGGGAGACAATTAGGAGGTAAGACAAGTCGAATTCTAAACCCATAATAGAACTACAGGGGACGCTCTATTAGTCTGTGATGGGGGTGGAACTGTGAATAAAAGCAGACCGCTCGATTGTTGTTGCTTGTTGTTTGCTGATCTGCAACCATGTAAAATGAGGTGTATGAGTATGAACATGAGTAGAAATATGAATATGAACATGACTATAAATGAGAATTGTTAGGCATTTGAAGTATTCCCTTAATTGTCTTATAGTTAATAGAACATGAAGATGTGTAGGATGATTCTCCTCGACATAGCCTCCCTGAATAATGATTTCACTTGGAGGATGCACCACTGAAAGTCCACCCCAGTCCCTGATCTATTTTGGGTTTTCAATGTCAACAAGCTAATTCGGATGATAAATCTTCCTTATACTCAGAAGACTGGGGTAAGGATCTAAAAGATGAAGCTATTAGTAAAAGGGTTCCCCCTCCTCAAACTAGGGCTCAACCCCCTCCCCCCCTCTGCTATGCCTAATATCAGGGGGTCCGATGTAGCAAATGGCATAAACGAATGAGAATATAGTGACAACTCTAGCTAGGAATAGTAATATTGATAGGAAGGCCTAGACTGGAAGGGCATATCAAAACCTAGGACGAATGAATGCACCTGTGTTCCATGACGAAGCAGATCCGATGGAAACTTTTTGATAGTTAAGTGAAATGGAGAAGTGATTCCGTACATTGGGAATTGAAGAATATTTTGTAAAGGTGACTACGAACCCTTTTGACTTAAAAGATGAAGTCAATAAATGGTGAATGGAAAGGGCTACAACTCTAAACATGCGAAATTTGATGTGGAATGATTTTAAGGCAGAGTTTTACGGGAAATATTTTTCCGATACCTAGAGAGAATAAAAGCGGAGATAATTTATGGAACTTATACAAGGGAAGCTTATGGTAGAGAAATATGCACAAAAATTTGAAACATATTCGAAATTCGACCCAGAGATGGTGTCGACGAAGAGGCTATGCATTAGAAGATTCGAGTTGGGACTACATCCTTCTATCCAGATGGTGTTAGCCCCAAACCGATACAACACCTATGAATATATTATCAAAGCAACAATGCATTTAGAAGAGACAAAAACTAATGCGAGTTGAATACGTGAGGCTTGAAAGATAAGGACGATTGGACTAGGAAAAGTTGAATAAGGTGCTATTAGCCATTACCGGTTCCAGGATTGCAAACAACCCTGCTGGTTGTGTCATGTGTAGAGAAGTGAGTAACAGAATCAAGAAATGCTCCCAAATTCAGTGTCGAGTCTATCATAACTAGAGGCATATGTATTCGAATTTTCTGAACCCAACTGCTCAAAATCTTGATCAATCCTTTAGTAGTTAGTCAACTCCAGTCCCAACACCATCTTTAGGGCCATCTATCTCATCCTTCTCTCTGGCCAGGAATAGGGGTACTTGTGGAAACCCTCATAGCGAAAATCAATCTGTTGCGGCTTCAACTCAACGGCATCCCCACGATGTAACTTAGGCTATCTCGAAGCTAGGATAGCCTTTTAAACTCTAAGGTACTTTATCCTTTATGTCATATTGGGCTACTATTCTATTCAATATTGGTACTTTTCGTTCTTTTATTTCCACCCAATTTATAAAATTCTTGGGTTTATAACTCAGTCCCTTGCATATGAACTATTTGTATAATTCCCTCTTAGCATTAGTGTTATACCTAGTCTATGCTGATGTAATTGCGAAGTGGTAAACGGGGATCACACCTTTTTATAAGATTTAGTAATGTTGGACATGTGTGGCTTTGACGTTATTCTGGGAATGGATTGGTTAGTATGCTATTAAGCCATTATCAACTGCAATTACAGATGGATAACCTTGTCAACTCCTTCAGGTATACGTGTTAACTTTACAGGGGAATGTGAATCCCAAAATCTTCTAGGGCACGAGTAAATGACAAACTTTGGTGGATTACTTGCTAGCTTCTCAGAATCTGATGTTGATATTTTGCACCGTGAATTACTTCCTGTTTTGTCTGAGTTTCCGTACATATTTCCCAATGATTTATGTGGATTTTCACACTTCATGATATTGTGTTTTCGATTGACGTTTTGGAGACTGTCCTCATTTTCATCACCCCTTATCGGATGGTTTCTGTGGAGTTGAAGAAATTGAAGACTCAATTGGAGGACTTACAAAGAAAAGGATTCATACGACCGAGTATATCACCTTGGGTTCTCTGGCTCTATTTATTCAGAAGAAAGATAGAACCATGTAATTGTACATCGACTATCAAAAGTTGGACCAAGTAACGATGAAGAACAAGTATTCGCTTCCCAAAATTGACAATCTGCTTGACCACTTAAGAGGTTCAAAATATTTCTCAAAAAATGATTTACTGTCGGAATATCATCAGCTACATATCAAGAAGAAGACATTTCTAAGCCTACATTTCAGATGCAATATGGTTACTATGAGATTTCGGTGATACATTTCGGATTGACAAATGCTCTAGTGGCATTTACGGGCCTGATGAATAGAGTTTTTTGTGCCTACCTTGAAAAGTTTAATTATTGTATTCATTAACAATATTCTTGTGTACTCTCCCTTAGCAGAAGTGCATAAAGAACACTTACGAGTGATGCTAACGACTTTTCGTGATTATCAACTCCACAAAAAGTTTTCTAAGTATGAATTTTGGTTGTCAAGAGTGAATTTGTAGGATACATTGTTTCAACAGGGTGTATATGTAGATGAAGATAAGATTGAAGTGGTATCAATTTGGGAGAGACCAAAGAGTGTATTCGAGATTCAAAGTTTCCTTAGCCTAGTTAGCCACTACCAACATTTTGTTAAAGCTTTATCTCATCAAGCGACCTTATTAACTTGCCTTACGTAAAAGGGAGTAAAATTTTAATGGAATGAGAAATGAGAATAATCTTTTCAAGAGTTGAAAAAGCGATGACTGGTGTCTTGATCTTCATCATTCCCAAACACAACAAAGGGTATACTGTATACTGCAACATATCCTGAGAAGGGTTAGAAAGCATTTTGATGTAAACTGAGAGAGTTGTTGCTTATGCATCCTATCAGCTGAAGAATAATGAATTGAATTACCCTAATTATGACTTAAAGCTAGTAGCAGTAGTTTTTGCTTTGAAGATTTGGTGACACTATTTGTACAATGAACTATTCGAGGTCTTATCAGACTATAAGAGTTTAAAATATATATTCACACAACATGATCTCAATTTATGACAACAATGATGGATGGAGATCTGGATCAATACAATTTTGATCTGCAATATTACCCTGATTGGGGCTTAAATATTACATATTTAAGGTATTAAAACAGTGCATTTGTAGGATTTAATGTATGATAAATTTATAATTTGTGGTGAATTATGATATTATGAGAAATATTGTGTTTCAAGTTAAAAGATGGAAAATGCATTGTTGTTAGACTGAAATAAGGCAATATTGATATGGAGATATTTCCGAGGAATTTTGTCTACGTATTTGATGTATTAAAGTGTTTCAATACTTAATGAGGACTTGTCGAGGCCGAAAGTTGAAGAAATTAGCAAACAAAGTCAAAATAAGTGGAAGAAGCAATCTCATCTAGACAACATTCATTTAGATATGACGAGAGGGGCTTTCGTCTGGACGAGATCCATTTTGTCCGGATGAGTTAGACAGATTCAAAATTTTCTTTTAGGTTATTGAGGTCTCAATTGTTACCTTAAATGTATTATTATTATTATTATTCCCAATTTTTATATAAAATTAGATCCAATGGTTAGGATTTATCCTTGTCAACATTGTGATTGATAAAACCCTAACCTCCTTAGTATCTAGGCACCACTTTTTCATTCTTTTCTTTTTGTTTTCTATAGGAGGGTTTAGGAGATTTCTGAGAGCAATTATGGAGGTGTGACAACTCTGTAATGTCAATGTGTTCTTCTTTCTAGCTGTAAGAATATTCTCAATCTTTCAGTATTTAATAAAAATTGTAATTTATTTAGTTCACTATTAGTTTAGTAGTTTTCGTTTATTTTTTTGTTATTGCTGAATTGAAATATTATAGTTGATTAGGTTATTGGCGATTCTTAATTTGGTTTTAGTTATTGAATTGTAGGTTTTATTTATCAGTATTATTACAAAATTGAATTTTAATAATTTTTTCGATTGAAAGTGTTGTTTAAATTCATTGTTTTTGTTAATTTACTTATGAGTAGCTAATTTCCTTTCTTACCCTAAGATGATGAAGATAGTTTGTATATTCTCTAATGAATAACTAATTAAACAGGATTATTATAATCTGGACCGAAATTGATTAATATTAATTCTAGGATTATTAACATAGATAGTCGGCCTAGGGATCGCTTAACGTTACTTCGGTGATTAACAACCACCCGATGGAACTCTAAGTTGAAATAAACTAGACACATTGACCTAGTGAATTAAGAACAAACTTTAGATGGATTTTTAGTTAATATGGTTGGGAAAGAAAACGGCTATCGGAATCACCGAAAAGGGGCAAGACTTTTATTTAATTGTTTGTGAACTTTACTTTTTATTTCTTTGTTTCTTATTATCTGCTCTCGGAAACGAGAAAACACATTGTTTATGAGTAGATATAATTTAAATAAATAATTACTTAAATTGAAACTATTTAAGAGAATTGAATTTTAGTTTTGCTAGATATGTAAGAGTTCTTTGGTTCGATAAATCCGGTATCTTATCGGTAAAACTACGATTGTCCCTGTTATACTTGCTAGATAGGTTCATCCTTTCATGTTTTAGGAGTGATCAAGTATTTTAAGGATATTCTTAAATTAGTAAGAGTTCCTGAGTTCTATATTCCTTATTTTACCGAATTAAAGTTACATTTTTCCCTAGTTCACTTACTAGGTAATATAATTTGCAAGTATTTAGAGTAATCAAAGTATAAATCATAGGCCGTAGACACACACAAAAAAAAAACATATATGTATGTGTATACTACAATATATATCACAAGCTAATGGACTTGGAATGATCCGGGAATAATGATTACTCTTTCTTTGATGTTACAACTTTCAAGCATTATCAAATAACCAATTACATACGTGAGTAAATTCGTAACAACAAATGTATCAATTGTCACACCCTGAATTCTAAAGATTTGGGGACGTGAGTTGTTTCCTCTTTTTTAAAAAAAGAAAAAATATATAATTTTAAAGAAAAGGAAAACAAAAGAAAAATATCACTGTATATCGCCACCTTTTGCCACAATGCAACTACAACATTCATATCAAAGTATGCATCAAACTTTAAACATATAGCCTCCCTGCATTAATAATATAATAGATATATAAAATCAACAACGCGAAAAGTAAACGCCATATTTACATAAATGAAGCAGGCTACATGCTTAATTAAAATAATATATATTACACCTTATTCTAGCCTGAGTAGCATAATACAATATAAATACCATTTAAAGCTATAACAAAATGTAATACAACAACACTGCTATACTGGGTTCAAATAAGATACATCAATGACAATAAAGGGCTGCCAAGTAAAATATAGTACACAAGTGAATATCTTCAAAAATATGTACAAAAGTACATATCCGAGCACCTCAAGGACTGCCCTCACTCTCCTCTGCACTTATATCACAAATATCATAAGAATATATGAAAAAAAAATATATGAGTTAATATACTAAATAACACAATAAGAGTGATATTATGTGGTGCCTCAAATGAGTAAACATAATGTACAAGATAGGTATGAATGTGATGCAATGCAATGCCACCACACGCACACCCACATGACTACACCCTACAACGACTAAAGATATAAAGGTAGGACTAGTATCACTACATATTTTAAATAGGGCTATCTCGTATGTCCCTACTTTGATCCTCCACTAGTATTGTGACTCAATCAAAGCCTACCATGACCCACCACTCGCATTGTGATGCGATCGTAGGTGTTCCCTGCTCAGGTTTTTTTACTTTCATGATAAGGTGTCAAGCCTTCTCTTAAATTTCTTTGCATAAAAAGGTCGACACTTGTCCCGAAAAGAAATATAAAAGGGCTCAATCCCAATACGATACAACACAACGCTTTTATCTTGAAACAATGTTTTAAAACCTTCATATTTTAATCAACAATGCTTTTAAAGTAACATCGCTTTTCTTCGTCTAAATATCACATAACTTCGCATTATCGAATTTATAGCTTCGCATAAGAAGCATCACTTTTAATTCTCTACATTTAAACATCGCCATCGCATTTAAAACATCACTTTCAAACCTTTGCTTTTAAATCATTGCCAATGCATTTAAATAAAAAACATCGCTTTATCAAATCTCCGCTTTTAAATTCTTCACAACAAATAATTTATCAAAAACTTTGCTTTTCATTGCCAATCGAAATATGCCATATCTTTATAGACTTGTTATGCTACATATATGAGTATGCTACATTTACTTCGCCTACACCTGCTTATATACTCCGCAACAATAGCAATAATGAGAGAATGTATCATTTAAAACACGAAATCAACATACAAACCAAGACGATATACATACTTCAAAGTACACACATAAACCCATGCTTATATTTCTATTTCATAGTCTATTCATACCTCTAACGCCACAAGAAGTCATCCTAAGCTCACATGAGAAAAGCCCCAAAAATGCTCCGCTTTAATTCAATCTAGCTACGCAACTCGGATCGCACCAAACTTATAGACAAAAGAGATCTACATGAGATAAATAATAAGAAAAATAAATTTATTTTTATGTTCCCGAAAGGCACGCAAAACTACAAAACGTGAATGAGAAAGATAGAAAGCGAGACTTAAGTTAAAAGAGAGGCCTTTCGATATGAAATCCGAAAATCAAATTTTTATGCTCGGGGAAACAATGTAGAAAACCACAAAAAACTTTACTTCTCCCCTTCTAGCTCTCTCTCTTTTCGTGCAAGAAAAATAATAGAAATGAAACAAATAAGTGTTAAGTCCACGCCACTTAAGTCAGTTAAATACCACTTGTTAGATCGATCGGTTTGCTAATTTGGATCGATTAACAGATAGTTGGATCGATCGAACCTCTTATTATTGGACTAAAATCCGAGCTCACATTTGGGTAAATAATTTACAAAAATACTCATAATCACTCATAGACACTTATAAAAGTGTTTCAGAACTTTCAGAATGGCGTTTGAATGCCTAAAATCCAATTTACGCAACTTAACATGGTTACCAACAACCCCGACACAAACATCACATTTTCATGTTACTCAACACTATCTCTACACCACAAGTCTTTGCACTACATATCACACTAGGTCTATGACACATCACATCACCCGCAACACTCTGCCTCATTCGCATCACATAGTATGCAATAATAATGCTATAATGCATATAATAGTAACGTCTCGAAAATTCGTAAAAATATTTTTCTCTTAAATAAATAATATTATTAAATGCGTATTAATGGTATTATATATTATAACTCGTAAAAATATTTTGTTGTGAAATATTGTAGTGGAATATTATATCGTGTATGATTTATGGTTGTACTGGAGCAATATTTTGTCACATTTTCCACCCATGTGACCGTCCCCCCTGCCACTTACTTTTCCCTTTTTTTTTCTTTCTTTCTCATTTTCTTCGCTAGCAGAGGGAGACGAAAGGGAGGGGGCCGAAATTCTCGGCCTTTGATGCTTGTGTTTCTTTATCATCGTTGCTCGGACGCGAGATATTTTTACATATTCGGGTTCCTCGTTACGTGGAGATCATTTTGATGTAAGTTTTCTTTCCTACCGTGTTCACTCTTTTTACTTCATTTTTTGCGTCTCGTTCGTACGTGAAAAAATGATAGTTTTACTCCTCGTGTTGAGTAGACTATTTTTTACTATGGATTAAAATTGATCCATTTCGGTTTGATAGATCGAATCGAGGGGAGAAAAAGTGGCGATTTAGGGGTTTTGACGAGAGCTTGCGAGAAGTATTTTAGCGCGCCATGAGGTACGAGTAACCTACAAAATAGGAATATATTTGTAAATTTGGGCGAGTTCTTAATTGTGTAATTAGGGTATGATATTATTGCTTTCTTATGGATTGAGTTAATATTAATTTTATGTGTTAGAAATTAATATGAATGAATGAAAGCGTGTTGGGTGAGTTTAAATATGAAATTCATGTTGTTACATATTTATTTCATGTTAGTAAGCATTTGACATAATAATTGTCATATTTATGTTAAAAGTGAGTTTTTGATATTGATGTTTATTAAAGTGAAAAATGTGAATTTTTTCAAAAATTGAGAATTGTTGAGAAAAAGTAAGACTTGCTAAAAAAGTAAGTTTTTGTGAGAAATTGAAATGAAACAAGCTATTGAATTAAAAAAAAAAAAAGGATTTTAAAGTGAGAAAATTGATATTAATGTGTGAGTTACATTGCATTGTGGATTGAGTTATTTTTGCTCCCTTTTTAAGACTGTGTCGCATTTTATATACAGTGAGAAATAAAGAGAAAGCTCAGCGCCTTACCGTGAAAGTCGAAAAATATAATCAGGGACATACTATAATTGCGTCAAGAGTGTTAATGGATTATAGCATATGATCTACGAGATGGTCATATGATTTTATAAAAACAATGAGAGACACTTGTCCCAAAATTTCTGGTAAATAGTGGGTTATGAGTCTTTGTGTATATGAGTGCGTGTGCGTGCGCGCGCACGAGGGTTTTGCACTGTATTGTCATTAGATTGCATTTCATCTTATATTATTTCCTTTACACTTTCAGACACTGCATAACATCACGTATATCGTCTTATTTTGGAGATTATTTCGTATACATCATTTTCTATTTTTGTAGATGCTTTTGTTACAGGTACCGAGATTACCGAGCAACACCGTTGAGGTTGGCATTGCTTATGTATATATTACTGTTGGCAGGCTTGTATTTTGATTTATTTGTTGTAGCAGCTTCATATTATATTGCAGTTATCTTTTATAGGCTTAGTGGATTGTATTTATTTTTGCGCCTCAAATGGCCAAGTATGATTTTGTTGTAGCTGTGATGTATTATTTTTGCGCTTTAAGTGACCACCTACTGTAAACTGATATTTGCATCTTGAGTGGCCTTTTGTATTGCACCGTGTTGTTACCTTAAGTGGCGTTGGCCTATTTTAGGGTAAGAACGGAATGTAATATATATATATATATATATATATATATATATATTATATAGTATTTGAGCATTTAGCTCAATTTTATTGTAAACAATGTGTTTACTTAGTTATGGCGAGTTTATAAATATTTCCTGTCAGTTTTTTTTTTTTTTGTATTTTGTTGTATACTTTGATGTTGTTATGTTGTAAAATGTAAGTTTGGCAGGTTGCAGTGTTAGTATGGAATTCTTTTTTTTATTTCCAAAACTAATAAATATTTTTAATTGTCTTTTACCTCAAAAGAGAATATACCCTACAAAATTTTTAGCAGGTTCGGGACTTGTCTCGGGTCTTCTAGAAAAATTAGGGCGTGACAATAACTATATTTCTATTAAAAACCAAAAATTCATTCGAAATTTCCAGGATGTTGCATTAATCTATCATTTCTTCATATTCTTTATTAACAACTTTCGTGACCAACAAGTTTAAATATTGCACGGTCAAAAGCCGAGAGCAAGTATCACAACCTCAAAAAATTGTAAAATTAAACTACAAAGAAAGAAAATACAAAATCATAGTTGCTTTTAATGCCATAATTCTGCTACTTTTTGTGATTCCGTAAGGTTGAACCAAAAATCCATGCCGCCGTCAACCATACTAGGATTAAAATCGTATAAAAATTCTTCAACATTGACCGGAGAGAACGGAAGCTGCACTTGCGGGTTGGATCTGGCTGGCGGAAAATCACACGTCACAGCAGGATTCTCATCGGGAAACACTTCCGACCAGAAATTTGCATCCATCTCGAGGAAGTAATTTTCCAGTGTCTCATGTTCTACGGAGCTTGCTGATGTGTCAGTAACGCTAGAATGCTGGCAACTCTCGGGCCTTAGTATTTGATTCGAACAATTCATGGCTTCGGATTCTTGATCTTTTATTTCGTCGGATTTAATTTGTGCCTTGGGATCAGAGTATTGATAATCCGGTTTCATTTCTTTGGTAGTTTGGTTTCGTTTGACTCTCTTTTTCAAATGAGTGTGCCATACATTTTTTATTTCGTTATCTGTTCGTCCGGTTAACCTTGCTGCAATAGCTGACCATCTACATTGACAAAGTAATATAATACATTAATTTAGTTCAATGACTTGCGGTAAAACACATCAACTTAAAAGTGTACAAAGCCTAATTTGACAATTTTTTACTTAATCTCATCCTAGTATCTATTTTTCATTTAATCTCATTCTAATGTTTATCACTCAATTGAGTTACGAAAAGCGTACAAAGTCTAGTTTGACAATATCTTGTATGTTGATTTTTCATTAAAAATATGATTAAAACGCAAGAACTTATAAACCCAACTACGTTACTTGAAAATTGATTTTGCAGAAAAGTGAGCGGGTATGATTTTTTACTTTCTTTTCGCAACACCTTTGTGTTTTACGTTCACAAAAATAGTTTCGCTATGTGGTCTAATGGGGTTAAAGTGCACATGTTGACTATTTCCATTAAATATTGCCGAAGTTGGGACTTAAATTCCTAGCATTGAAAACTCAGAACCAATTTGGAACTATATTTAAAGTTAATGGACTAAAAACTAAACGATAAGAATAATGAATTTACCTATTTCCCAACAATGCATGCAACTCAATAATAGCCTCCTCTTCTTCTCTGTTGAAGTTTCCTCTTTTAATATCTGGTCGCAAATAGTTCACCCACCTCAGCCTACAACTTTTACCACACCTTAATAAACCTGCATAAAAAAAAAAAAATAATTAATATCGATCATAAAAATATTTTCAAAGTACAAAAATATCTATAATTAGTGAAGAATAAGATTTTTAGTATTACCAGCTTGTTTTGGGAGTGCTCTCCAATTTCCATGACCATATTTTTT
Organism: Embelia ribes; assembly: GCA_001753735.1. Lineage (NCBI taxonomy): Eukaryota > Viridiplantae > Streptophyta > Magnoliopsida > Ericales > Primulaceae > Embelia > Embelia ribes. Next base: position 7,740 of record MKEJ01084046.1, on the reverse strand, counting down.
GACATAATCAATTAAAATCTGATCCTCTTCGATCGTCCACGGGCCTTTTTTGAGCCCCATTTTCTCGCAACAAGGAGCTCTCACCATTTTCTGTTTCCAAAATTTAGGAAATGGAAACTGTTTGTGTTTTCAAAAACTTGCTGCTGAAAATGGTTTCTAGGGTAAGAGTGGGTATATATATAGTGAGAGTGATAAAAGCCACATGCCCCTCATAAGTACAGAAATTCTATAGGAGGGCAATTTCGTCGAAATGACATATTAATTTATTATTTATTTATTTGAATCCAATGGTCAAAAAAACGTGGAGACAAAAAATTTTATTCAAATGTGAACAAGGGACACGAGTGGCTCCCACACGAAAGAATTTTTCAAAAAAAAAACTAATATGCAGGAGAAAATATGAGGGCACCGTACAATATTAAAATGTATGTGAACATTATATTTCTAGTCCAATAAATTATTCTTTTTCAATGATGATATCATGCAGACATTTTTTGACGAAGGCATGACTACTACTCTTTAAGAAATTGGCGAGATTAGTGATTACTAGTTGAAAATTTTAATATTTTAGTTGAAAATTTTAATATTTTAGAATGAGTAATGATATTCATACCAATTATTTGTATCAATTTGAATTGTGTGGTTTATAATTAATCATATTGTTAAATTTTTATGAAAGAGAGAAAATATAATGATATAGCTAATTATGTCATAATCTTAATTAATATGAATATTATTAATTTTTTATAATACTATCGTTGCTGACAATATTACCCCCGCTGTAGAGCTAACGTAAAATAATTGAAGTCGGACTCTCTAGCAAAAAATCTAAGCTCCGCTTGACTTGTAGTAATTATGTAATTGCGGTAGGATTTGATAAAATATTTCTCCGTATTTAAAATACTCGTGTTATTTAAATTATTTTAAACAATTTTGGGAGGTATATTACGTTAGATTTTGCTTTACTAATGTTCAAAACAAGTGTAACATTCAACCTTGGATCGTATAGTGATAATGGCTAAACTTTTCTAATAAGTACTTATTATACTTCACTGCCCCATACTTTTGTTTATTTTCCACATTGACCACTAGCTAAACCATGTGTTTTGAAAATTCTCTTAATGATGCCACTGTGACTTCAAATTATTTAATTATAATTTGTTTTAGCACTAAGATTGGACCCTTTTTTAACGTTAAAAAAGAAAATTGGGATTATGTTTTGGAACTTAATAAAAATGTGTCGATTGTGTCAAATAAAGAAACTACTGTCCCTTGTGATACCGCATGTACACCATGACTTTAATTAAATGATAAAAAGATTTTGTATTAGATATTGTGTGTATATATAATTAATGTTTACGGTGTATCTTCAAAAAAATAAAAAATGGATAAATCATTATAAATCCAATCGACCCAAGTCGGTGGCAGACAGATTTTTTGATAACATTAGTAATAGATTTTGTGAGTTCATAATGTACATAAAATTATTAAAAAAAAATCTCGCTAGGTCCATATCTTATAGTTAATATAAAGGTTCATCATTTTGTATTTTCACACTAACCGTGATATGTGTTCATATTAATTTTTACATATGTATTATAAATTTCTTGACATATGTCTCACCGATTAAGGATTTTAGTAACAATACCTAATTCAAAAATACTCCCTCCGTACTTTTTGATAGATCATATAGATTTGGGCACAAGAATTAAGGTAATCATTAGTAAAAGAAATAAGACTAAAATATCTCTCATTATTACCATCTCAAAAAATTAAAGTCAAAATTTCATCCCTCTTAGTAAATTTAATGGAAGGAGTATGTTTGAAATACTCCCTCCGTACTTTTTAATAGATCATATAGATTTGGGCACAAGAATTAAGATAATCATTAGTAAAAGAAATAAGACTAAAATATTTCTAATTATTAGCACCTCAAAAAATTAAAGTCAAAATTTCATCCCTCTTAATAAATTTAATGGAAGGAGTATGTTTGAAAGTAAATCAATTTTTTACATTGGAAGTGTCAAATTGTCACTTATTTAAGAATTTTTTTTTTTTTTTATATAATCTATTAATAAAGAATGGAGGGAGTATTGCTATAATATGATTACTACGAATTTAGAATTGCTCACCAATCTTCAAATATTATTTTTAATTAGAACTACTATCATAATAAGATCTATCAAATCTAAACTTAACCTAATAACCATTAATTTTTTTTCTTAAAAAATTATAAAATAATTGGAAGAAAAGCAGAAATAGAAGACATCATATAAAAAAAATCTCAAAAATAATTATATGAAAAATCAAAACTAATTATACAAGACAGAAATAATTTAAACAATCCTAGTGCATCAAGCGGAATTTCACTCTAATATACCAGTAAAGTAGTCTAATATGAATATCGATTATATAAATATATAAAAATATTACAATGAAAAATGATTCGTGTATCAACAACCATGCATAAAAAATATCGATTACTATATGACAATGTCATGTATATTTATTAGTACTATCTTTAAAGGATAAATACCAATTTAAAATATATTATCATCAAAAAATTTATAATTTTTTATATAACTATCGCTACATATCTCATTATTATTTTATAATTCCACGTATATAAGGCGATTATTTTGAAAAGTGGGTTGTCTCATAACGTTGTTTGTTTGTTCTTCATTGGTACCCTCACGTGAACATTAAAAAGCTAATAATAAAATTAATAAATATAAAAAGGAAAAACATTGGGCAAGAGTAATACTTGGCTGCTCGAATTTGGTTGGCGTTTTTTCGCATATAATTAATTCTTAGCAGGCAATACGCGTATTTGCTGACGTCTAAACTAAATATTTTATTTGAATTTGTTGTATTATATTCCACTCTTGCTTACATTTTCAATTTTTCCTAGGCAAATCGTATACAAATATATAAATTTTATCTTATCATTTTTGCATGGAAAGGGAGAAGATACCAAAAAAAAACATTACATTAAAAATTACGAGTAAAAGTCTATTTTTCTTAGTAGACTGAGAAAAAAACAATAGGCCTATTTCTCTTTAATATTCAACTTGTAATGAATCTTCTTCAACAATTTTTCAATTCAGAATAATTGCATCGTTGTTAGTTTACAAGAATAAGTTATTATATTTTGTTCCATAATTTATTAGGAAATTCGATTGAACTAGAGAAATTTATTTTCCAAACTGTTCGTTTTCAAGCCTGATTAATCAATTCAGACTAAAAATACACTTAGAGGGCAATAAACAGGATTACTCTCACCGATTCCAGCCTTATGGATATACTTCTAACGACGAAACAATTCCAGTCTTATGGATATGGTGAGAGTTTTTTATTGAATAATTATTAAAGATAATAATAATATTTATATCTATCTTTCAACGGCTAAAAGTCTCAAGAAACTTGGAACCATAATAATTGGAACCTTATTTTCTTATAAACTCACGTAAGAGGATATAAAGAAATTTAAGCAGTAAAAGTCCCCGTGCTTAGTTCTAAATGGGTTGCCATGAAGAATTATTTATATAGAAATTCAAACCTTTTTATGAGTAGTAAGTTCATTATGGGTATAAAATATAGTTATAATAAAGTAATATATATGGTTTTGTACTGAATAATACTTATTAGACAAACAAGCTACATTAGAATTTACTTATTTGTCTTATTTTTAACTAGATATATATACTATATTTACTTTCTTTCTCCAATGATAACTATATATGAAAATCCCTTCATCAATGAAAATATTGTACCATACTTGATGACTTGAATTTCTGAATGAATAGAGAGTTAACATCACTATTATTGCACGTGTACCACTGCTAGTAGTGTTAGCTCGAATCACAATTTGAAGAGATCTTTACTTAAAGAGCCGCAAGGTCTACATTTTATTGATTATTTCCTTAGAATTTATAATTTACATCTTTTCTTTATTCTTGTCTAATATATTAGCAAAGGATGCCGTGTGCTAATATTAAAAACTTTCAAGCTTCTTTGTTTTCCAAAGCTATTATATTTTGTGTAGCGAAAAATATATTAAATTCTTTTATCTCATGAAAAATATGTAAGCTATTTGCAAGTGCTAAAAGTATTGAATGTTGACCTCAAACATGCTAAATATTCAAAACTATGTATATGATTCTTTTAGGACATATCTAAGCTGGAAGATTAACCGTAGATTTTGTACTCGTTTAAGTCAAAGATTGCTGAGAAATTAAGAAAAGAATGGTTCCACCATGCAGTCAAAAATAAAATAATACTAAAAGCCGACTAGTCAGGTTTCCCACCCTTATCTTATTCTCACGATACCGTGATTTATGTTGAGAAAATGTACCCGAAAAAATAATAAATTTTATAATAATATTTTTCATGAAAATCTTGGCACTAAAAAAATTCTAAAAAAATAGAGTTGACATCATTCTTATTGCACATAACGACCCTTGCCCATGTTCGAAGAATCATGTATAAAATCTATTCATTCATTATAGAACATCTAAGCGGAGTGAAAGAGCGGTGATCGATGAATGCTCTAACCTCGAAAATTTCAAAAATATTTATATAAAAAGATTACAATTTTGGAGCCGGATTAAGGAAAAAACGAATATTTATGGAACAATAGAAACAATATTGCATCTCATGTAACTAAGTGCAATTGCATTAGAGTTCTTTTTTATTTTAGGTAACCAAAAGTTAAATAATGTAATTTTTTGATCTTGCATCAAACTATCAATTGGTTGTCTAAAATGAAGAATATTTATAATGATTCTCTAAAGGAGAGTGACAAGCTACCTAGCAGACAGTCCTGCCCCACGCATCTAGTCCGTTTATTTTTAAATAGGTGGTTGAGATTAAAATAAAAAGATCTCCATAAAATTTAATTAGAAAAAATTGAATTAATTGCAACTACTGATTTTAAAATAAATGTCACATATGCACCGGACAGAGCCTGCCCATCACCCCCTCTGGGCAGCCCCTTGATCTGTTCTCCAAATCTAAAGAAGTATTATTTATTTCTTAAATATATATAATTAATATATTGTCTTTCATGTCACATCATTTTACTATTACATTTTAAAAGTTAACATATTATCTCTCTACTTACTCAACTATTATTAATTAAAAATAAAATATAATATAAGTATTTAAAATAATTAAACAGTAATTATAAATTAAAATCTTAATTTAATATTTAAAAATAATTACTGAGCTTAAAATTACTAAATACAACATATAAACTAAAACCTTAAGTATATAGAAAACAATTTTAATATTTTAAAAATAAATAATTATAATTTTTATTGCTATTTATGAAAAATATAATTTTTTAAAATATTTAATAAATTTATAATTGAATTTAAATTTTAGTATTAATTACAAATTAAAATTAAATTTATATTCTTAAAATTTAATGTTCACAGCTAAGGAATAATAGTTCTTTATTAAGAAATTCAATTTCTATTTTTATTATTTATATAATAAATTTTATAGAATTTTTTATTTATATTTTTTTCTATCTCATCACTTCTATCACTCTTCTCCCTTCATTTTCTTAAAGAAAACTTCTATATATATATATTTTTATTTATATAATGAATTAATTAATTAAATTAAATTAAAAAATATAAATTTAAAACTAAGAAATAATAATAATTTTTGTTAATATATAATTAAAGAATTAATATTTTGCCACTAAATGTATTGGTATGTGTGGATTTTAAGTAAGGAATAGTTAAAAATAGTATTTTAAGTAGTAGAGAATGTGATAGATAATCTGATCGAGAGTAAAAATAGAGCTTCTGAAAAATACAGATAAATTTTTTTTTTTTTTGAATATATTAAGAAATGTGTAAAGAGAATTTGATACAAATAAGTCAAGATTGTTTTCTTAGAACTTGACGAGTGTTTCTAAGAGCACTTACAACATATACTAAATAAGGGCCCATTGGAAATTCTTAAGGTTGCACACAAGAACATATCAAATTGCAATCAATTATATGTGTCTCAACATGTCGATTACATACATATATGTGTTTGTGTGTGTAATGTCCTAGTATAAAATTTTTGTAATTAAATAATATTATTAATTACCCTTAATGATATTATTTATATTCATCGTCGCATTCGTAATCGTCGTTTCATTACATTCAGTTGCATATGCATATTATAATCGGGGACTATGATTCGTGGTCGTGGAGATGTATTCGTAGTATAGCATATATCTCGTAGTCGTAATGTATAATCGAGTTCTTAGGAATCCATTCGTAGTAGTTTCAGAGATTTTATTGGGTTTCGTCGGTAATCGCGTTAAATTGCATATATCGAGTTTCAGGCACTCAAATGCTGGTCCGAAACTTGTTTGACACTTTCATTAGTGTCTATAAGTAATTTTGAGTCATTTTGAAAATTTTTTGGCCGGAGAGATTTGGACCCAAAATTCCCGTGGCTTCAATCGATATAGGAGCTATTGGATCGATCTAAAAGAGCATATCGATTGATCCAAGTGTGAATCGATCGATCCAACTGGTCAATATCGGATTAAAAAGTGTTGACTCTTATTCTTGTTCTTCATTTTTAAAAAGAACAAACACGAATATAGAGAGAGATGGCGAGTAATTTCTCCAACTTTTGGCCAAGATCATCACACTTTACTTGGTCCTAGGGCTCAAAAGTTGATATTTGGACTCCCGATCTCATCGTTCTCATTCGACATAAGTTTTCCTAAATTCTATACTCATTGATTTTGACTCGTTTTCTATGCCATTAAGGCTCGCGAAATTAAAGTAGCCCATCTTCTTCTTAATATCTAGTGGTTCATCTTTATTTCTAGGTTCGGGATCATTCAAAGTCCGTAACTAGATTCTTCTCGACGTGTAAGAAGAGGGTTTTGGGGGGAAACTTTTTCTGCTCATTCAGGGGCATTTAAGAGGCTTCGTAGGTACGGGTAGATTGCGAATAGTAATGACATGTAGAGAGTATGGGTGTGTTTTATCATACTCATGCATATTTTCATAGGGATTATATTTGTAGATAACATTATGAATGATATTCGGTGAATAATGTTCATAATGGATTGTAGCATTAAATTGTACAATCTTATACCCTAATATTATCGTATGAATATTTCGTAGCATTATGTATATTATTTCCCAATAATAGCATATAAGATGATCGTACGAAATTCTCATAGCGTTTGATATACTTTGTTTCTCAATTATATCATATAATTATCGTGGCAATTTATCGTAGAGATGATATGTGATTTCATTCATTTTATCATAATATTCGTGGTATTCATAGTATTGATAATGTATCATTAACATTATTATCGTGGAGCAAATAGTGACATGACTACATGACCTACACTCATTATATCATGATTTGTAGTTGTAGATTCGTAGTCCGAGGCATTTCGTGATATTTGGAGACCTTTCGTGATTAAATACATAGAACAACATAGTTGCTCTATTCGTGGATTTCATAATTTTCGGAGGTTATAGGCATGCATAAAATAAAGGTATAGCCATTCGTAGAATCTGAAAGGCATTAATATCATAAATTCGTTATTTCATAGCATTATTTCTTGGCATTTACATGAATAGAAAATTGAGTCATTTTCTATTTCTTTTAGGGACATATAGTATCGCCTTTATAAAAAACAATTCGTAGAAGCAATTGAGGTTATACAACTTCATTGTGGAAGGCGGGAAACCAGATCTGGGA
>MKEJ01084041.1:0-33056 GCA_001753735.1 Embelia ribes | reverse complement strand
TAAATTGATATTTTTTATTGTAAAAAAAAAAAATAGATATATATGTTGCATATAATAAATATAAAGAAGGTTATTTTAATTATTAATATTAAAAATTTCAAAGCAATTTTTAAAAATACCCTTTGCGACTGCTTTTTAAAAACATTCTTCAAAAATATAAACAAATTACTTAAACAGATGTTTCAAATATTTCCAAACATCACAAGCTACAAATATTTAGACAAAAAATCTGAAACAAATAGTAAAAGAAATACCAAACTGTCTTTCAAGATTTGTTTTTCTGCTTTTCGATAAGAATGCTTTCAAAAACATCTTATGTTTGCTTTCAAAATAGAGAACCGTACAAAGAAAAGAAATCATACATAAACTTCCCATGAATTCAACAAAATCTCTTCAATTCAAATCACACGTGTTTGTATCTATAATAACAATATTCATAACAATTAAGAAAAGAACAAGACTTGATAACTAGCCCCCAATAATATTATGTACCAAATCAATTTTAGAGTTGTTTGCAGACTAATCAATGAAAATTTACTAACAAGAATAATAAAAAGTTTCTATTTTTTCCCGAATCTCCATTCATTAATGGCAGAAAGAAGAACGTAATTCGGTATCAAGTTTTTATGCGGCAATGGTAAATTTGTCATCGGCGATTTATCCTTCTCTTGAAGCCATTTTTCTATAGCTCTTCGATCATACGTGTACCCGTCAGCAGCAACGCAAGGGTCTTCCATTATCTCCTGCAACAGAAACCGAACCAAAATCAATTTGCATTGTCGAGACAATGATAAGGTAAACAAGTTGATATTAACATCAAATTTGGTGATTAGATCAAGTTTTATCAGACAGATATTTGATCGCCACCCATCATTAATCATAGAAAATAAAGCGTCCACAATAACGTAGCAGATCAGAATTTTAGACGAGGACAAAAATATGCGTTTCTTCCTCAATTTCATTTTTACAGGCATTATTTTATTCTAAACTGAGTCAATCGCACTTCGTATGCATAAGCATTACCAATTGAATACTAAGAAGCCAAAGAACGCAAAACAAAAGGCTTCCCGAGGGGTTGCTCGTGTGTTTGAAAACTCAATAGGGTTATATCAACACGATCTCAGTTATATGAAATAACCACTTAGGAAAATGTTTTAACCAATATTTTTATGAAAAAGATCAACCCAAAGGATTTTCCCATACAAGTGTTTGTACAGTATTTGTACATGATAATATAAAATTACTCAACCCTTTAATGAGCCTCCAAGTACGAAAAAGCAGAAACTTTGGCAATCATTTCAACAGAAGCTACTTTAAATTTTGAAAACTTTTGTGTTGCAACAGTTGCTTCCAATTCAGACATACCTTCAGAATCGGACATATAAAGTGGTTCAGTGGCGCGGGTTCAGCATCCAAGGCTACGTCTTTCGCCCTATTTGCAAGCTCTTTCAATCTCTCGAGCACGGGAAGAACTTCCTCTCTCAAATCAGGCCTATCTTTACGCCGAAGCTCAGTACATTTCAATCCCAACACAGCCAATTCCGTAGTTTCTTTGATTGGCCAACACCCCGCCTCTGAATCCAGTACGTCTTCCAAACGCTCATCATCCACCGCCACTTCAACCACATGCGCTAGTGCTAATGCCGCTTTCCCAGTCAGCAATTGCAGAACTACCATCCCAAAAGCGTAAACATCGGAGGATACTGAAATTAGCCCCGTTCTTTGGTACTCAGGATCTATATAACAAAGTGTCCCCACGAGGGCAGTATCGTTCAACATCGTCGACATGGAAAAAGAGTCCGAATTGAGCATTTTCGAAACTCCCACATCGCCTATTTTGCTCACGTAATTACGATCAAGCAATATATTGGCAGGCTTCAGGTCACGGTGGATAATGGGTTGGGGGTCCGAGTTGTGAAGGAAAACAAGGGCTGAAGCTATTTCCCAAGCAATTCTAAATCTATCGAACCACAGAATTGGGGGCGTGTTGTTTTTTCGAAACAATCTGTCCTCTAAGCTACCATTCTCCATGTACTCGTAAACTAGACAACCTTGCTCGGGGCACGCTCCAAGAAGAATCAGTAAGTGGGGATGCCAAATTTTGCTCAAAACCTCAAGCTGCAAGTCAATAAATAAATTGAGAATACGTAGTTAATATTATTTTAAAAATCTAAGTGAGTAAACAAATGTAGCATTTTTTGTGAGACAAATCTAGTCTTTTAGATACATTAAACTTCTTTTCATAAATCACAAGGCTCATTTTTATGTGATGAACCAAAATCAACTACCTGATAGGTTAGGATACTGATAACACACTCTATCACTTGTCTATTTTATTGAATGAATTAGGTGATGTTTAAAGTCCTAACTTGAACTTATATATGTTAGGGACATGCACATCTTTATTGCGACTCGTGGTCTTGTGATCACGGGTTCGTCCCCTTAGAAACAGCCTCCCTAGAAACAAGGGTAAGATTATGTATATCATGCTCTTCCCAGAGCCCACAATGTGGCAGCCTTGCGCACTAAGTTGTTTATATATATATATACATATATACACATGCGCGCGTAAATGGTAAAGTATGGAACATGCTAATATTTATATATCTAATGCTCATTAATTGTTCCAAACATGGCAAGTGACTTACTATTTAGAATTCTTTAACTAGTGTCGTAAGGGCACTCAAAAACACTAACCAACAACTTAATAATTAATCAATTATAAAGGAAAACTAATTTTCATGATTAAACACAACATAGCCAAAATTAATTCTCACTTACCTCTTGCTGGAATTGTTTGGTCCCATGAACCTCTTTACAATGTAGGACCTTCACAGCCGCGGCTGTATGGTGCAAACTGCACTTATATACTGTCCCATAAGCTCCCATTCCAATTTTAAGCTTATCGGAGAACGACGACGTGGCAGATACAATTTCATCCCAATCAAACTTCTGGTACCGCTGGATAGGGCCCATGAGGGCATTTTCTAGTCTCTCCCTCTCCTTGGCATCATATGAGACTTTCATCTCTATCTCTTTCCTTTGTGCGGCTTCTCTCTCCGCACATTCACGAACATATTCAGCCTCTCTCTTGACAGCTTCATATCTCACTCTCTCGTCTATGGCCAATTGTTTTGCTTTGATCTCTGTGTTCTGGATCTCTTTAAGCTTGTTAGCCTCTTCTAACCGTCGTTTGCAAAGATCACTTAGCTAGATAAAAAAAAAAAAATTGAAGAAATGAAAATGCATTCTTGTTGATACATAACATAGATATAAGAACAAACAAAAAGATATTGAACTTAAACCTCGTCTATAACCATTATTAACTACAACTTACTATGCAGATAAGGATTTACCTTCTCAGAAGCATCGGTTGCTTCACTTTGAGCCATAGCATACATTCCCTGGATACGCCTCAGTTCAATTCTCATTTTCTCTAATTCAAAGTTGATATCAGCCTATACACACATGGAAAATATATATTCCATATATAAGACAAGTGTTGCGCACCAAAAACACTACATTCATAGGGGAAAAAATGGTAGTTACCGGGCTTGGGGAAGAGAAATCTGGACGGTCGGATGTAGCAGGCTGACAAGATATGCAGGACCGGTTTTCAGTAACCAAACTTCTAAAACTCGACTCTCCACTATTATAATGACCAACAGACGAGCTCAGAGTTGAAAAACTCATTACATCTAGCCTATCGGGCGTATTCAGAGAAGATAATCGAGAGTCATTGCTTTCTATGGACTGTGTTTTGTCATGTAGAAACCCTTGGTTAATAGTTGAAAGAGCTTGAAAACGCTGCATCGGAAGGAGAGGAGATCGAGGAAGGGAGGTCACTTCTGCCAATGAACAAGAAAAGCCCATGGATAAATTTAGCGTAGCGCACATGAGTAGTAACTTATTTTTAAAATAATAAATAGAAATTTTCACATTTTCAAGGAATGCTATACCTGCTTGGGAGCTTGAACTATAGCTCGATGAATTGTTAGTGGAGAAACTTGACACGCTACTATCATCTCTAATGCTTCCATTTGTCTCTGTATCAGAAGAGCGTAGCGATGATAACTTACCCTTTGAGACAGCATACACAGTACAGAAACTTGGAGTACTTTCTGAGATTTTCCCAGATACATTTCGCCCTCTGAATTTTGTACAAACATAAGATTCTTAGATTGTAGCACATGTTAGACTCAGGGACTTAGGCTCAAACATTCACAAAAGGGCAAGAAATGACAACAGTTATCCCTTGTGAAAACAGAAATAATTGTTTTTGAAAACACTTGCTTTACATTTTACTCGTACATTCCCATTTCCTAGTACAAAATCAATGTTGTTTCGCATAGAAAGGAATCGAAATATTAGAAAATTCAACCAAAAAAACAACTCATCACATTTGTTATCAGAGGAACTTATGTTACCTTGAAAACATGCCACGAGATGAAGCTGCTATTACAAGCTTGTTAATGTTAGACTTGGCAACTTCCTCTGATATGGCGGATATAGCATCATCTGATTCAATTTGAATAATTTCTGCTTGCATCTGCATTTTAATCATTATAAGATTGTGCCAACCTTTTATTATTGTATCGACAAAAGTTCTTGGATGAAAAAGTGTGTAACCTTGTTTCTCGTGAACATTTTTTGGTACGGTTGAAGCTTTTTATTTGTTTGCCACTCCACTTCCTTCTTGTATGCGGTGGCCACTTCATCACGCACTTGTGAAATGGGAATAAAATTTCCCACTGGGTAACAGAGGCGAAACATATCTTGTCAAACATTGAAAAAGGGGAAGCACTATGCTCAACCATTATAGTACTTCAACAGAACACTTAATTTTTTGCAAATAAGAAATATGTCTTTTTGAAAACGAACCACAATGAAAGGAAAACAGCTATTAGAAACATACTGAAACGCATCCTAAATCGCCTTCTACACAACAGTCACAAAATCACTCAAATATTCTATAGAAATGGATATGAATTTATCTAAACTCATATACAAGAATCTTTGACAAACAACAACCTCAACATATATGAATGATTTTCCTGTAAAATCACTAAATTTTCATGTTAGAAGCAATTAACAATTTCTCAGCGAAACCTTACAAATTAAAATGCATCAAAATTAAAAGCAAATCATATTTCTTTAATAAAAATAAAGTAACAGAAAGAAAAATTGGTGAAAAATATTGAACTTACTAGCAGTTGGGACCGAGGTTATATTCGGGCGAACGTGTATGATCTTGAAAATTACCTCGCCCTCAGTGGCAAACTTCTCCACTGCCCACTTTACGACATATTTGCCTTTTCTATTTCCTTTGATAGCCACTGCAATAGATGGAGACTGGGGACAAGGCAATCCAATTATCCCTCCCACTTCGGCAACTTCACTAATCTCCATAGTTTCTTCTAGTTTCCACCAGAAGAAAAGTATTTAAATGCAGGTATACAACTCTATTCGAGCTTAATCATCTGTAGTTTCAAAAAAGAAGACCATATATGACAAAATGAGGCCAAAAACTAGAACGAAAACAATCTTATCTCACAAAAAAATTGAAACTAAAGAATAGTAATCCCTAAAACGAGATCTTCAGCTTCTTTACACAATTAATCAATTTGATGCGTACAAGGTGGAGAAAATGTCTAATTCAGAAGCAGACCAAAGACGCCAAGCCAAAAGAAATGAGTTTCATAGAATAAAGTTGAAAATATGCACAAAATTTTGAAAAATAAAAATAAAAGAGCTGAATAACTATTAAAATTGCATGTTAAAAAAAGTAAAGCTTGAAAGAACTCAATTTTCATTCAGATAATCCTTAATAAATCAGAAATGGCATTATATGGTATATAATACACTTCACACAAATAGAAATGGAGATACAAAGAGAATATCCTACTATATAATAGCACCAGAAAAGAAATAAAAAGCCCAAGTCAAATAAAAGCAATTACCAGCACAAATGATCACAGACTAGGACCACCAAAGTCAAAAATTTTAAAACGACTTACAAAAAGAAAATATCAACCAAAAAATCAAATTCTCCTTAAAAAAAAATAGGGAATCGCAGCAATATAAGTAAACAACGTTTAAATTCTCCTAGGATATAACAGTACACAAGGAAACCCCTATAAAAAAGCCTAATTCGAATAAAGACTCGAAATTTATCAGCACAAATAATCACAGGGTACCACCACCAAAGCTGAATTTTCAAAATGACTTATCAAAAGAAAAAAAAAATTCACCAAAGAATCAACCCAAAACCAGAAATAGCAGAAGTGTAAAAGGAAACAACATTTAAATACATGAACAACATATATAACCAAACAAAATTCACCAGAAGCGATAATTAATCACATAATAAAATCAGGAGCCAATTTCCTAAGATATCACACCAAAAAAGGAAGCCCTTATTAAAAATATTAATTCAAACAAAGCACATAAATTTACCAGCACAAATAAACAGAGTGTCACACCACCAAAGCTAATAATTTAAAATGACATAAAAACAGAAAATTTAACCCAAAAATATCCAAATCCTCACAAAACCTAGAAGGGGTAGCTAATCACCTAAGATATCACAGCATAAAAGAAACCCATATTAAAAAGCCTAATTAAAATAAACCCCAGAAATTTAACAGCACAAATAACTACAAGGTAACACCACCAAACCCAAAAGTTTAAAAAGACTAATAAACATAAATTTTTACCCCCAAAAAAGAAATCAAATTTCACATACATGAATTACAATTTATTACATACATAAGCAAGAAATGAACTTGGAGCCAAAAAATTGTGCTGAAAATAAATTTTCCATTTCTGATAAATCATATCACCTCGTACTTCTTCTTCTTCCTTCTCTTGGTCAGCGACTCAGACAATTTACTTCTTAGCGTGCCTGATTATGCTCCCTCTCTCTATAAAAAGAGAAGAGAGAGAATGTTCGGATTTTGGGTTTTGTGAATTTTTTATAGATTTCTGTATCAATGTTTTTAAATAAAGATCTCTCATTTCAATCAACATTTAGTAAAGGATGGTCTATTTGATCTAGAGCATTTAGATATTTTTGTAATATATTAATTTCTATTGCTATATAAGCTTTTTCCTCTATAATTTTAAATAAATATTTATCATATATTTCTGTTTTTATATCATTTTAAAAAAAAGAGCTATTAAATAGTCTTAATTATAAAAATCATGATTTATTTGTTATGAAAATTTCAATGATATGATTTAGTATAAATATAATGGAAGCAAAGTGAAAAATTATTTATTCTATTCTCGATTTTTCAAATTGGTAAGTAAAAAAAATAAAAGAAACGTCTGAAAAGACATGTGAAATGGAATAGGATTTTCATTAAAAACATATTTTAGGAAAAGAATTCAAAAAATTTAATATTGTAATCATATTAATTCATTTCTTTTACGGGCAATTATCAAAAACACATATGAGATGAGGTTTTAGGTTTTATTAATTTAGTCTTAAAGTTTAAAATTATCATATCATCCTTGAGGTTTCATTAAGCCATAAATAATGTCCTTTTACTATATTTTGGACGATTTTGTCATCGTCTTTCAAGATACTTTATATTAAGAATCAAGTTTATTTTATAGAATTGGTTATAAATTAAAATCTAAGTTCATATACTTGAAACAATGAACTCTTTTTTTGGATAATTTTCTCATCTCAATAAACAAAATATTAACTAATAATTATATTACCTTTGAATATTAAATTATTTAGTGATTTAATGACTGACAAAGCCTTTTATGTGAATTATCTAACTAATCAAACTATATGCATAAATATAAATAATTATTCATAACCAGATTAGAATTTCTTCAATCCAACTTTTAGATTAAAAAAAAATATTAATTAATTCTTTTTTTATTAAATATAGATTGTCAAAGGAAAATTAACAAAATAATATGGTTGTAAATTTTGCAACAAATATGTGAGCTCTCCTTAAACTATTGATTTATAAATTTCTATTCTAAACATACTAAATATATATATATATATATATATTAATAAAACAATAATAATAATAATAATATCTTTAATAATGTAAATGATTAACAAAATAATAAATTAAAAGGTAAATTTTTTTAAATAGTTAATCGATATTGTAACACAATTCTATGAAGACAATTTTCCTTGATATAGTGTATTCTAAGGGCAAAATAAAACTTTGAAAATAAATTGACAAGTGATAAAAATTCGGGGGTTGTTTTTGATAATTGCCATTCTTTCATTGACCAAAAAAATTATTTATATGAAAAAATCAGCATATGAACTGCGAGCGTAAAGGAATAAGAGCATTAGTTGTCACACTAAATTATTATGGTTGTTTCAAATTGTCCCCCGTGATATAAAGCTATTACACTTTACCCATTAATTTTAGGACATAAGTTAAAAAATCAGCAGTTGGGGGAGCAAATGTGAAACATACAAGTACTAGCGACATAATTTCACTAGTTGAGTAATAATGTCGACACTAAAAATTGAATAAGAGATTTTTTTATTATTATAAAAATTCATTTACGCAATTGGAGCTTGGCGTATGTCACCCACTCATAAATTTCATATTTTCTTATTAAATTTTTCACGGCAACAATTTTTATTGACAATTGATAGGATAATTATATACGATCAAGTAGTAGTTGACCTCAACAAGTTGTTGTTGTTTTTAATTACTGCATACTATAATTACTAGAAACACCGACTATCTATTTGGAAATATATTTTCGGTATTAAGGCAAAAATTAAAAACATATTGAAAACTCAAATGATATACAAATGAAACGAATGAGAAACGACAAGAAAATATTATTAGAAAACTTATAAAAAATTTAACNNATTAAATAAAAATATGGTAAAATGTAATATTTTTAGTGCTTTTATTATGCCTATATTCTTTTCAATGATGATGAGTAATATGTTTTAAAAAAACATCAAATATAAATATAGAAGTTCATGTATAACGGATATTCATATGTTTGAAAAATATTTTTCAATTCTGGATTTAAAAATCACACACATTTTACAATCGTATCCGATAAATTTTACAATCGTTTCCCTATTTTTCCATTTTCCATACATTTTTAGACCGCATTTTCCGTTTCCGTGATGATTTTCCATTCTGCTTCCAAATTTGACAGCTACGATACAAAATACTCCATCTCTCCAATTTATTTCGATAATTAAGGGAAATTAACTTTTTGTAACAATTATAATAAATGAATTCAACTGCTTTAATTTTTTTAATGTTTTCATATAAAACTGTATAAAAAAACAAAGCTTTCCTAATTATTTTATTGGATTAAGGTGATTTTGGGATAAATTATTATAATTTAAAGATAAATTATTATTTATATTTTTTATCTAAAAATAATGATAATAATTTTTTAATTGCTTTTTAATAATTTATTCTTAACTTAGATGCTATAAAATTCGTGTATACTTTTTAGTAACATGATATTGAGTTGGTTTCTCACTTTATTAGGTGAGGTGATGATACATTTCATAATTGCATTTGGACCCCAAGGGATTGTTGTCTTTCGAAGCAATTAATGATCAAAACCGAGGGCAGGGAACAACAACAGTTGCAGTTTAAATTTGTACTGTTGGATAAAAAAATAAAAATTTAATTAAAAAATAATTTCTATCTAATATTTTTTTGGGACACAATATCTTATTCTCGATTTTTGTTTATTTCATTCAATAGTGAGATTGCACTCATGGATTGCATATTGCTAAATGATTGATTGGATTAACCTTCTAATTTTTGACAAGAGAAAATGGCAATCACAGGAGTGGTCCCTATAGTTTCAACAAAGAGTCAGTTTGGTCCCCATAGTTTCAAATATTAGATGGCGATCCCTCCACGTAACACCGATAGAATTTTCGCTTAAATATGAAAATTTATTAACGTTGCAATAATGCTTTCTACTTCATGACTTTAATTACGTGCTTTTTATTATATATGACCAAATCAAGCATTATGCTAACAATTAAAGAATAACTAAAGCTCAAATATACAATGAAGCTATTGGAAACGACTCAAAACTTGATAAGATATACGCCAGAGCCTTAAACTTAAATATCCTATTATTGCTATCATGTTTTAAAAAAAAAATTTATAATTTTTAAACAGTTTAGCAATTAATCAATAAACTTCAGCTCATAAAATTAATTTTCAAAATTACAGTCGATATGACCATCCAATATTCTAAATTGCTACTTTAAAGTAGTAATAAATCTAAATTTTCGATTTCAGATGTAATATTTATGAAAATATATGAACTTGTGAACCCATAAAAATTCTCAAATATCAGTGACCAATTACATCATTTTAGGGAAAATAAAAATAAAAATTGGACCTTCTAACCAAAAAGAAGGACTAGAAATATTAGTTGCAAGGAGGAAAAATATTTCCCAATTGAAAAAAGTGACATATGTGGTTTTATTTGATAACAAAAATAGAATATTAGGTTTTATAGATCCAAACAATTCGATAAAAAACATAGGAGTTAAAGTGACAAGAAAAAAAAGTAAATATGTAAAAATTCTACATAAAGACATAACAGAAAATCCCGACGGTGTTAAATTTGGGGATCAAGATAGCACAATACGTAAAGTTTGATACTAAAAATGCACAAAAGATAAAGCTCGAGGACTAAATTACATAATTAAAAATGAAACACGTCTAATAATTTGGCATATATTCTTTTATTTTTCTCCACGAGTGGAACACGGATAAATTATATTGTAATAATAATAATAATAATAATAAATTTTAAAAGCTTATTGTAGTTGTTGTCCCATGTGATGAGCATTTGTCATGTCACTTTCCCAACGGTCTTCAAACGGCTACATTTTTCCTTTATCCTTTTGGCTATGCAATTTGTTTGGTCAACTTTTTCCCATGTGGCTCTAACATTCCACCCTAGTTGCAATTTTTTTTTAGCTAATCACTTAATTTATTTCCAACTAAAAGAATTATATATATATATAACTTAAAATTTTCAACTTATTCTAGTCAAAATACCCACTAAACTCAATTTAAAATTAGAACAACCAAATATTGTCTAACTTTTAAGGAAAAACTAAAAAATGAAAACTTGTCCAACAACCAATGTATATTGAAGATAATGTATGTTTATGGGAGTATGAAAAAAATAAAAAAATATTGAATGATTAAGTTATGCAATTATTATTAATTTTAAGAGCAAAAAAAAAAAAGTATGGTTGTAATTAATTTATATTATAATTTGATTTGATTATGTTTCCATATTTATATCCTTTTGATTATCTATACAGGAGCTCATTGTGGCTCTCTACTATAATTAGCAATAAAAATTATTCTTTATTTTCTTTTATATTTTTAATATAGTACCAAAACCTACAATATTTGTGGCCTGAAACTCTAAAACTATCGCTCCAGCGGCAGTTTGTTGCAAGTACCGCCATGTGGAATGGTTGTAACTCCCAGCCTACACTACTTTTTTTTTTTTTTTCATAGCTTTCGCATAATAAAACAGTTTTCTTCCATATCTCTATTGTTTTCCATCATAAATCAACATATCTCCCAATTTAAACACCATGATTATTATGCTATTATGACTATTATATTTCAAATTATTCATTCTAAAATTTCATACAGTTTGTAAATTAAATTAATTTATTTATATTTTTTTGTGCTCCATCAAACTATTTTAATATTTAATTTGAGCAGATGATACCTCAATTTAGTCATTGGTAGGCGGGATTCTAATTTAACCAAAAAATAAGAGAGAAACCCAAAATTGACTGTCAATAGAGGAAATTCCAAATTTATCATTTTTTTTATTATTATTGAATTTAAAATTTTAAGAGACTAATTTCATCTACTTTTCTAAATGATTCTTGTTCTCCTCCTCCTTCTTATATCTATCACAACGAGATATTGTTTTATGTGAGAAAAATACCGAATTTACAACTTATGACTGTTATCGTCATATTTACAAGATGATATTCCGACATTACTGCATTCTCATTTTGAAAGTGTGTACTGAAAATAATATATACTAATAGAAGTATGAAGAGAACAAAAAAATGTTGAAAGATTAAGTTATGCAATTATTGTTAACTTTGAGAGTAAGAAAATTGTAAGATTGTAATTAATTTAGATTATGATTTAATTTGATTATGTTTCTATATTTATGTTATTGAATTATCTTATTGTAGCTCTCCACAATAATTATCAATAAAGATTATTGTTTCTTTTTTTTATATATATATTATTTAACAATTAATGATATAAACTGAAAAAATGTATGATCAAAATCCATGACCATCAAGCTCATCCAAATGGTCACATAAATTATTATTAGACACTCAGTACAAATATAAGATCATAATAATAATATAATTGCATACCAAATATTCTTTCACAACCTGTCAACTTCCTTTATGCACTTTCCAGAACATAAAGTGGATATACCACCCAAATTATTACAAAAAATATTTAAAAATAAAATAAATAAATATAATAATTTAATATTTTATTAAAACAAAAAAATAAATTATGCTTATTTTATATTAAAAAATATAAATTTGATATTTTTTATATTTAATAATTACTTTATTATAATTTAACGTTTCTTAAAAAAATACTGTATTATTATTTATGGATAGAGGATTGAGTACAATGTAATATTGCTGTGCATATTAAAAAAAAAAATGCTATGCAATATTTCTGACAAATTATTGCTAAACGAGAGGAATTTAAAAAGGAATAATCACACTATCACTCCTTCATTTTGATATTTCATTTCCTGTTTCCCTCTCAATCATTGAAATTTACAACCCCATCCTCAAATTAATAGTTTCAACATGATTACCCACATACATGTTTTGGTTGTTTCTCGAGTAAGTTGGATTGAAGGGTATTCGTGGTACTCTACTTTGATCATATTCACTTATTTCATATTCGTGGCCACATTAATTTTTTCCTCTCAGAATAGCAAGAAATTCTTAAGATTTGGCAATCGAAAGAGTTTGAATTGGAATTGATGACTTATTGTACTAAAATGTAATAACTTACACCCCGAGAGGCCAAAATGAGACTAAGGGTCTGTTTGGCAGCATATTTAAAAGCAAATAAGTTAATTTATTTTTATTTAAAAAAAAGTTAAATACATACTGTTTAAAATTTTTAATTTATTTAGGCTAAAATTGGTAAATAAACTCAGCTGAAAAGCCTAGTAGAAAAATGATGTCCTATTTATTTTGCAAAAATCTAAAAAACTTGAAAGTTATATATGTTATAACAAAATATGAAGTGGCAATAGCTAAAAGGAGAAAGAGCATCTCCCCCACCCCAAAACAAAACAAACCCCCCAACCCAACCCACACCCACACCCACTTTTATTTTTAAATAAGAAATTGTGAGGAACCAATATATTTAAAAAAAAAATTAGAATTTATTATTTTTATGTATTAATATTTTTGATTTATACAAATAATTTTTTTTTAAAAAAATCAGAGGTGAATCATTTTTAAGGATAAAAACTGCCTAACACTATTTACAAAAGGTATAAGAGTGAGACAGAACTTTTAAGCCACAGATATATAAATTTTCAAATAAAATTACAAAACAGTTACTAAAATTTTTTATTTTAAAATTTTAGTTTGTGATTAAAAATATTGAGTAACCTTTGCATTGAGCCAAACATTCTTCTTCCCATGTTTATTTTGGAAGGGAAATGGAAATGTAGAAATGAAAGGAGAAGGTTGATGTGAATGCTCTAATATGGCCATTAACCAAAACTAGATACAAGTAAAGCACACTCCACCATCTCACACTATAAAGCAAACCCCATCTCCCATTTCCCTTTCATAAATTCTCAAGCTAGAAAAAGCATTTATTGCAATAAAAAGAAAAGCTAGTTTGAGAGAGAGAGAGAGAGAGGGAGAGAGAGAGATAATGGAGGGGAAAGAAGAGGATGTGAGGCTAGGAGCCAACAAGTACTCAGAGAGACAACCCATAGGGACAGCTGCCCAAACAGACAAGGACTACAAAGAGGCACCACCAGCACCATTGTTTGAGCCTGGTGAGCTCTCATCATGGTCCTTCTATAGGGCTGGGATAGCTGAGTTTGTGGCTACCTTTTTGTTCTTGTACATAACTGTGCTCACTGTGATGGGGGTCTCAAGGGCACCCAACAAGTGTGCCTCTGTGGGTATTCAAGGCATTGCTTGGGCCTTTGGGGGCATGATCTTTGCCCTTGTCTACTGCACTGCTGGCATCTCAGGTTTTTAGCCCTAGATCTACTCTTATTTATTTTTGTTAAAAAAAATTTCGTATTTTGTTGTTTCTCTCGGGGGCTTGTTTGTTTGGTTTCAGCTTTTAAGTTCGGCTTTTCAGGTGTTGTGCTTAAAAGAATATCGTATATTTGGATGTTTAGCTTTTAAGCTAAGCCTTTTTTTGCCTAAAAGCTTGAATCTTTAATCCAGATGCAACTAACAATGAAATAGTGTAGTGAATCACATGTACGGACAATTATGTACGCAAAGTGTAAAACCTCTTATGTGGCATCATCTTGCGGGTTGATCTTTTCCTTAAAAGCAGGATCAACTCACGAAATGTTGCCACATGAGAGTTGATATACTGTCGGTTAGTCGTTCCCTGAATCATTTTCCTTTGAGTAAAGATTGGTGCTTTCTAGTTCAAGTTATGTTTATATATAGCTTAATCCATTTCTCCATGGAAGTACATAACAGCCCGTATATTTTCGGTTTGGTAAATTGGGCTTGGTGTGGCCAGATCTTCTATTCTTAGCCCTCCAGATGCCTTTTTCACTTTCCATTTATTTTTTTGCTCTAGGAAGGTCACTACTTTAATTTTTTGATTTTTTTTTGTCTAAAAATATTTAGCATATGATAAAGCTTTGTGTTTTCCTTCATTAATTGACTAAATTTTGGTGGGCCTGTGTTAGTTTTGTTGAATTTTACATTTTGTTTATGCATTGAGCTATGTCTGCATGTTTGAGTTTCATACGAAGGAAATCAAAATAGTTGTGTTGGTGGTGAATTTCCTTGGCGATTTCGCAAAGACTAGATCGTTAACTTAATGTATTTTCCTAAATTGTGGTGAATTTTACATTTTGTTTATTGCTAAATTTTATAGCAATAAAGGATTTTGGGTGTTTAGTGAAGTTAACTTAATGTATTTTCCTAAATTGTGTTTGCATGAAGAAGTCCTCTAGTTAATTTGACCCTCTCTGATCGCCAATTTGTGAAATCACATCTAGTTTCGTAAATACGAAATATAGACTTTTGGAGGTTTCGGTACCAAAGTGATTCTGGGGCTAGTGAAAACAACTGACTTTATTTACTTTAACCCGAGCAAGTGTTTTCTTGGAAAATTAAGAAAATTGGTTTGGAACTAGCATCTCAAGCCTTTTTCGGTTTCTTAACTGGAATTTGATTTTCAGAAGCGTTGCTAAACACAATGTTTTTTTGGGTATCGGTTTTTCGGTCCAAAAAGACTACAATTTTATCAACTTTTATACCTGTTATCAAAAATCAAATCTTTGAGCTGATGAAAAGAACTGATCTAGAATTTTTTGAAATTGAAATGTTCTTCCCGTAAACTTTCCTGATACAGTTTCCAGACCAACCTGCAATATCTGTTTCAGATGTCACGATAAAAATAGTTTCCAGAATCAGTATCTCAAAACTTATTTGGATTTGTAGACCAGAGTCTTTGAGAATTTCGATCACAGATGATCGTTTAGAGTCTAGAACTATAAGGAATTTTTTTGAAAGTTGTCCCGAAATTAGTTCTCAGGGCCGTGTTATGTTTTCCTTAATGGAAAACAGTTTCCAGAACCATAACTGATCAAAACATGACCTTTTTTTTCAGGAGGACACATCAACCCAGCGGTGACCTTCGGTCTGTTCTTGGCAAGGAAGCTGTCCTTGACAAGGGCTGTGTTCTACATGGTGATGCAATGCCTCGGTGCCATCTGTGGTGCCGGTGTCGTCAAGGGGTTCGAAGGTTCTTCTAGATACGAGTCCTTGAATGGTGGGGCCAACTTTGTGGCACACGGTTACACCAAGGGCGATGGGCTCGGTGCTGAGATCGTGGGCACTTTCGTCCTTGTCTACACTGTCTTCTCTGCCACTGATGCCAAGAGAAGTGCCCGAGACTCCCACGTTCCCGTATGTATTGCTCTCTAGAACATCTCTATGTTGTAGAATTGCATCGTAACATGGATTCTGTTAAAAATGTGGGGGTACTAAATGTCACATGAATTATTATAAAGGGCTAAAAAATTATTGTGGGGGAGCTGAATCATAAAAATTATTTTTTTACGCTAAAATATTCGACATTTAGTAGGTTTTTCAAAACTATGGAGGTGTTTTAGTTCCCCGTAGCAAATATTTAGCTCCATCCTTGCTTGTTTTATTTGTTTCTCAAAGTCCGGTCTGCATGTGATGGCGAGTGTTAGAGAATAATAAAAATGATAAAAGAGTTCCCCCTACCGACAACTTGCTCTTTTAAATGAATTTCCATGTAAACAATTATTCGTTCTCATGTGACACATTGGCTTATTTCCGCTTCTATGATTGCAGCTTTTGGCTCCTCTCCCCATCGGCTTTGCTGTTTTCTTGGTCCATTTGGCCACCATCCCGATCACTGGAACTGGCATTAATCCCGCTAGGAGTCTCGGAGCTGCAATCATATACAACAGAGAGCATGCTTGGAATGATCATGTAAGTATTTCTAACATATTCCCAATCTTACATCTCGTTTGAGTTTAGGGTTTTGAAATGAATGAATTTACGGATGATTTTGCTAGGATTAAAACTATGTATGCATATTGTGTGTCCTAAATAAGAGATGAGAGATTCGAAAAGATTAGGCAGTTTGGTAATTCAAACGGACCCGGGGGGTTGCCTAGCAGTGGTGGTTGTCTGGCGCATCATGGCGCATCATGGCCATTGATTTTTGAATCAGAACAAAGCATAATTTTCCTTAGTAATGGTGATTATCTTAACATGATCTTAGGTGACGATTAATGGTGTCTTTTCTCGCACCATCATTTTAGTTGACAAACTACCAATCTGTTACGTATTGAGCGATGATCTGACGCTGGTTTTGCTTTCACCATGTTTGAAATAATAATCAGAAAAGTGAAGCAATGTTAAGAGTTTCTAAAACTAGCTTGAGGTTAAATTCCTAGATGATGTTGCTACCGCCACCGCCAAGCCTGAATTCTAAAAATTTGGGATCGGTTATTTGTAATCAAAATAGTATATTGTGCCAAGTCGCCAACGTGAATTTTCATATTTTTTTAATTTAACATTCGTGATCATAATTTTATTTGAACTAATTCCCGGCTATTTCTTCGCGTAGTGGATCTTCTGGGTGGGACCCTTCATAGGAGCCGCTCTTGCTGCCATGTACCACCAGATTGTCATCAGGGCTATTCCTTTCAAATCCAGGGCCTAGCTTAGAAAAGAACCCGTCGATCTTGTTCGTTCATTTGTTGTCGTGTTTTTTCGTTTCCTCTGAAGTTGTTGATGTGTTGTTAATTGTGTGTGTAAGTAAATGATCTCTATTTAAGCCTATGGCAGATTCTGAATGAGAAACTCCGAATCGTTTTTGTTATTCTTTTCTCCCCACTCTCTGAGCTGCAGGTTTGTGTTTTTGTTTTCAAGTAAAAAACGTTAGATTTTCGGGAACTATTAAAACTAGATGCATTTAGTTTAAATCTTATAGCGTCTCTCAAGTGGAACGGAGAAAAAAAAAGGCTCATAAATGAGTAACTAAATTCGCATTCGCTTTCAAGATTAGAGCAACAACCAAACATGGAGCTCCCTTCACAACTTTGCCTATCAGCTAAGTTGGCGCGTTTGCTGATTATATACGGAGCTGCGCTAAGAGCCGTTTGGCATTGTCCGGGCTCGGACCAGTGCCACGTAATCCGATCTTGCGATACTTGGATTCTAAACATCCCGAGTGGTTAAAAGTGATTCTCGTCTACAAAAACTATTTTTTGTTAAGCTTTAACAAAAAATAATGAGTTATAATGAGTTAACCAAACTATTTTCTTCTATCGTTTGAGAGTTAGATTATTTATAATTTTTTAAATAGATTAGTGGTGATTTCACGTGCGATGCACATGAGAATATTCATGTTATTGAGAATCTATATGTTACAGAATTGCCAATTACTTTGAAAATCTGCAATCAACTACTCTTATTTTTTTTAATCTTACTTTTTTAATAAGATATATATGCACAATTCCATTAAAAAAACTAATGAAAACACATTACACATGTAGCAACTTAGTCAGTTTAACTAAACTAATGAAACCTAATCCACTTCATTATTCACCATCAACCTTTTATGCAGAAAAATAATGTGACACGACAGAGAAACTAACCCTTTCGAAATTTAGATATTTTTAGTATCTAACATTTAATATATATTTGTTCAATAATTTTTTAATTATTTTTTTATGGATGCGAGCGATAACAAGTTTTGGTGGTGAGCAAATATAAATTTTATTTTTTGTTAATAATCATATGTATTCTTCCGCTTATGAAGAGCTTTAAATACTTTTAAAAAAAATCAATGTCGAATGTAACTTCATAAGAAACTGAACCAAAACCAAAGTATCGTGAAAAATCAAAAGTCAAAATAGAACCCCATTTATCCAAAAATGTTTTTTTATGAATATATTGTTGTATTAATCTAAAAAGGAGTAGCAGTTTATATGTGTGCTTATTTTCAATTCTTAATATAGCACACATGAATTCTGGGATTTATTTCCCAGAGCTATTCTTAGCGTAAAATTATTATTAGCACTATTTAACGTTTAGCCCTGAGCTCTTTGTTAAAAATTAAGGATGTTTTTGGTATCAAAATAGAATGAAACAAAAAAGGGTGAACATTGTTTCACAATATGCATGTTTTGCATGTGATTTATAAATTTATTATTTAATAAAAAATTATCCCAACACAAGAATAAAAGCTAAGAAATTATTTTGAATAATTTTTAACAAAAATAGAAGTATTGTAATTATCATTAATCAGAATTTTAAGTATGCATTGCTTAGAAATTTGAGGCACTAATTTGTACTATTGATAATTAATATGATATTTAAATATTTTGTTAACTTTTATAAATGTGTAACCAATTGTAAATTATAATTCCTTAAGTTTTGATATTTTTATTTTAAATTGTTGAAGTTTTGTTTTTAATAATTATCCATCTAAATTTTTAAAAATACAGTAATTAATTAGTTTATAATTTTATATATGATAACTTTTATATAGAATAGTTAGATATACAATTTTTTAAAGATTAAAAATTATTACGTTCTATTTGATGCAAAGATATGAACGATAAATTTTTGGCACAACCTTTAAAGAAAGGATAAATAAGTTTTTCTTTAAAAAAAACAAAAAGAAAAAAAAAGAAGCATAATTGTAGTCCCAATTCTTAATTTTTAAAATTGAAACGGCCAACACTTGATAAATTATTAGCCAGCAACATCATTGATTTACTATATTATTAATAGTTGTAATATAATATCAAACCATTTATATGAACTAAAACGTGTGTAACTTGCCTATACGAAATGAATGGTGGAAAAATAAATAAAAATCAAGTCATCGTTTTAGACATTTGTTTCTTATATTTGAGTAGTCCAACCTTTTGGTGATTTTAGTTTCCTAATCACCAAGAAACAAACCCTAAAAAACTGTCCTTATATATCTATATATACATATACCAGCAATTTGGGTTTTTGGGAAGGACTTGTTAATTTGGTTTTTATTTTTAATTTCTAAATTTTGGGAGAAAAATGTCGATTTTTGGGAGAAAAGGGCCATCTGGGTTCTCAGCTAATTCCACAGCAGAGGAAGTTACACATGGTATTGATGGAACTGGGCTTACTGCTATTGTTACTGGTAAATCTTTTTTTTGGGTACACATATATATACATGTATGTATGTATATATAATCTGTATATATGCTTACATATCAATTCTGTTTCTGGGTATGTTCAAAATCATGTCTTTCAAGTATCCCTTTGGTTTAGTAGTTTGTTTTTGTTCATAAAGTTTGTATCTTGATGGGTCAATTAATACGAGGCTCCAATTCAGCAGATGATTGTCAGTATCTGATACGGAAAACGATTCACGTAGCAACAATCATTTATGAAAAATCTGTAGACTTAAGTGAAATTTCTTGTGTGTTGATCCTGCTTGGAAAAGGTCGAAACACAAGATATATAATTGTTAGTACGTATATTGTTACTGTTCTTGAGACCCTGAAAGTACTAAACAAAGCACCATCGGTCATCGATGCTGTGTTCTATTTCGTGATTTTTATCGACATACATGATGTATTCTAGTTGAGATTCGTTATTATGATGAGACTACAAGTTTTGAGTTGAATTTCTATTATGAAACTTTTGGTTACTAGAATGGGGTAGTTTGGGTAACATTAAATTTTTTACTCCAAAAAAGTAAATCGCAAGTTTGGAAAATTTGCTAAATGTTTCGACTTTTATTAGGTGCTTCAAGCGGTATTGGTGCCGAGACTTCACGCACCTTTGCTTTGCGCGGTGTACACGTAATCATGGCAGTAAGAAATACGGAAAGTGGTTTAAAAGTGAAAGAAGCTATAGTGAAGGAAAAGCCCGAAGCTAAAATCGATGTTATGGAGCTAGATCTCAGCTCAATGGCTTCGGTGCGAAAATTTGCACAAGAGTATAACTCTTTGGGGCTTCCGTTGAACCTTCTCATGTTAGACAATTATCGAATATGCTAATACGAATTAGATAACATTAACATCTTGAGTCTTATAATTAAGTTGTTTTCTTTTTTTTCCCCCCCTATAAGTAACAATGCAGGGATTGTGTATCCTCCTTTCACACTTTCGCCAGACAACATCGAATTGCATTTTGCGACTAACCATTTGGGTAAGTTGGTTCGATCAATCGATATTTACATAAAACAGCAAATGTCTACTATATGTTTATAGAACATTAGAAGATTCAGTTACAATTGAAGTATTAGTTGTTTGCAGTAACTCATTACCTGTGAATCTTAGGAAGAATGATGTTTCTAATGACAGTTGTTAGAAACTCGAATATTTGTTGTTTTTTTGGGTTGATGTAGGTTTTCTAATGTTAAATGTCATGTCTCTGAAAATAGAATGAGATATTAGTTAAGGATGTGCAGACTCTTTTTTTGAGTAATGAGATACAAACGGAAAATAGGGTAAGACTGCGTACATCACACCCTCTTAGACCCCGTAATGCAGGAGTTTTATGCACAAGACTGTTTGTCCTGAACGGAAAATATAATTGATTTTTATGGGTTTCATTCATTTGCTTGTTGAGAAGGAAATTCCACACAGCACAGCAGTGTTCTTTGAAAACAGAAATGCGAGGGTCGTATAAGCATTTTTTGTATTAATACCATATTATCGATTTATGAAAATACAATTTGAATTAAATTCTTAGACGTCCTCTCCTCTGCGAGCACATCTTACAACGTTCAGGGTATTGTGCTCTTCGAAGAGCAGAATACGAACGTGTGTATTTATTGTTTGCCTATCACTGAAATTTATAATGATTTCTCATTTTTTATTTTAATCACCTTCTTCACAGGTCATTTTCTTTTGACGAATCTTCTGTTGGAGACCATGAAGAGAACATCACGCGAAAGCCACAAAGAAGGAAGGATCGTTAACATCTCATCTAGGGGTCATACGCATACTTATAACGAAGGAATTCAATTTGACAAAATCAATGACAAATCTAGGTAATCTGTGAGACCGTTCTTTTTCCAGTCATCGTTCAACTTCTAACATCTTGGTGATGATGAGTTTCGTATTTGACAAACGGACCATTGTTTAAAAAGAATAAACAAAGACGAGAAAAGAATTTGCAAATTCTTGAAATTTTATGTACGTTTCAGGTACAACTTCTGGCGTGCTTACGGGCAATCAAAACTTGCTAACATATTGCATGCTAACGAACTGGCAAAGCACTTTAAGGTACACTTCCAATTATTAAGGTTTTATTCACTTCAAAGAGATGTGAGTTTATAATTCAAAAGTTAGGGATGGCTTAAATGTTAAGAAAAAGTTTCCTTTCTCTTCACCCGTATCACTTGGTGCAGGAAACCAACTCAATACAAGAAATCATGTAACAATTAATTTGCCCCCAAGTTATAGTAATTTGTCCTGAAATTACAGTTATTTTTTGTACATTGCAATGAAAAAAATTCTAGCATTGAGAGGACTTCGCTCGGTGGAGGGTCAGTAGTTCAGAAAGGGGTTATATTGCAGCGTTTAAGCAAATACGTCAGCTTATTTCTAACTAAGAAGAAAAGTGAATGCATCTGACTTAAAACTTTCAGCTTATTTAGGCCAAAACAACTAATAAGGTCAGTTTTTAAGTTGAGCAGCCAAATGCTGTCTAGTTTTTAAGCAAAAAAACTGAAAAGCTAGAGCTTATAGACTGCAAACAAATGAGTCCATTATAGGAGTTCAAAAAAATTTACGATCTTTTATCACTATGAGTGTGTTGTCGTGGGGCATAGTGAGCATGCGTGATAAACTAATAAAGAACGGATGGTAAATGTTAGTAGCCCTGTAATTTGTTGTTAAGCAGTTGCTACTTAACCTTCGACTTCATCGATCGTTGTTATTCATTTCTCAAATATAAGAGTTTTTACGAGAACATTGGTTTAAATATATCTCTGTGTAATTATTTAGTCATAGGCATGATCATATTCTTGGGTTGTTCGTTCGTATACGATTAAACAGGAAGAAGGGGTGGAGATAACTGCTAATTCACTTCATCCTGGAGTCGTTGCCACCAACAGCTTGCGCCATGTTGGTTTCGTGAATGGTAAACCTCTTAGCCTTTCTTCTTATTACATACAATACATAATTAAGTACTCAGTTCGGATCGTGTGTAGTTAGTGAGTTGTAATTTGCGTTTTAAGAGTTTCTCAGTTGTGTATATTTATGGAATATTATGTGCATGGAGGCCATATTCACAA
This sequence comes from Embelia ribes, assembly GCA_001753735.1. Lineage (NCBI taxonomy): Eukaryota > Viridiplantae > Streptophyta > Magnoliopsida > Ericales > Primulaceae > Embelia > Embelia ribes. Next base: position 9,966 of record MKEJ01084041.1, on the reverse strand, counting down.
ACAAGCTAGATAATAAGACTATGAAGACAGTAATAAATTGTGCTTTTTTATTGTTCCGATTGGACTCTTATTGGTACTGTCCATCTTAGATCTATTATCATCTATTAAGTTTAAATACAGATCAGGTCTTTTTAAATAGATTGGCAACTCGTTATTCACAGATTCAACGAGATCAAGCCAGTCCGGTTTCTTTTTATATATTTTATTGTTTTAATTTTTATTTATCAAAATTCTCCACCTCTTGGGAGGGAGGAGATTAGTCTCCTCTTACGGGAGTTTACTATCAGGCATTCTGCTTGATTCATTGTCGACTCGTTCGCTCGAGATAATTCTAAGGTAAGTCTTAGATTTCCGTGCTTATGTTATCAGAGCGTATAAATTGTTAAGCTTAATTAGAATATTTTTGGGTCGCACTTTTTTGCGCATAGGATCCTTTGAATCAGTTTATATACAGCCTATATGGCGTACTTGATTGATTTACAGCTTTTATCTTGTACCATTCTTATAGAAGGAATAAATAAATTTCGTTTTGTTGGGAAAATATAATAAAATTAATACACCTATTATATGTAAATCTTTTTGGGCAGATAGTCTAATGATTTCATTTCTTTATGTTGCAGTCCTTGTTAATTGGGTTGGTAAATATCTAGCAAAAAATCTTCAACAGGTCAGTTTTTTGGCCTTGATACGGGATACGTAGTAGGATTTGTTTCTGGTAGAATAAGGTTTGCCGTTTGCTAATTAATTGCAGTAATTTTTTGGTCGTAGGGAGCCGCAACTACGTGTTATGTGGCATTGCATCCGCAAGTTAAAGGGGTTAGCGGGGAGTATTTTGTGGATTGTAACATCGCCACAGCGAGCTCTTTGGCTAAAGATGAAGAATTAGCAAAGAAACTGTGGGATTTCAGCTTGAGCTTGACGACGTCTGAGTGAAGCTCCTTTCTAAAACTTGTTTCCGAAAATTGTAAACTTGTGAAATGAACACATTCGACATGCTACAAAATTTGTGTTTTTCGCGTTTGAAGTTCCAATTATTTGGTTTTTCGAATAAAGCTTCTCTTTTAGCACATCATTATTGAATACAAAATTGCTTATGGAGTAGCGTTCGACGTACACTGAATCAAGCAGCTATCATCAGAAGCAGCTTTTAAAAGCAATCGTTAGCATGCAGAAGACTATGAATCGGGACCCCAAATTGTTTTTGCTACTTTCCTATTCTCGTCGAGTTGAGTTTCATTTACCACTATGCTTATTCGCATGCTATTTTTCTTTTTACGATACACGGTGTTAAATTAGATATCAACAAAGTTTAGGAGGTGATTGCAACAGAAAATGCAGAAATAGACACAAAATTAGATGCAAAAGTTGAAACTAGAAAATGTAAACAACCCAAAAAGGGTGAAAAAACATCGTCTTAACAGCATTATTGAACAACACTTGCACAAAATTCCAATTTAGCTTCAAATCCTCACTTGGGTTTTTCAAAAATTGAAGCATACAAACATTTTGGTATCTGGGATTATCCCACAATATTCACAATCATCCGGATATTGAATTCACAACACTACTACCGACTTATCGGTGTTGAATCAAAATTTTAGCCCAAATCTAAACGTCTAGTAGCGGTGCTACGAACCACTTTGGCCACTCGGAAACATGTTCCTCTTTATGCCACATCAGCAGTTCGGGGAAGCGGCCCTTGCTCTTCATACTCGAAATCTTCGTGCTGCTTACTCTCAGCACATATCAGTCTATCAGAGCCTCCAAAACTCGGCGCCTCATTCCCAAACCTACCACCAACACATCCGAATTCTGACTCCTCCTCATCATCACTATCTACATCTTTTGGAGTTACCCGATTCTGATAAGCTCTACGCCCGATGAGAAATACATTAAAGTAATAGCTTACTAACTTATCTTTTGTTTTACCTGGAAAAAACTTGGCAATATAATCCCAAAAATGGGTACTCGGACTCGGGAGATTTAGTCTCACCATAAGTTTGAATCTTTTCTCTTCCTCAATAGACCACGAAAGAGAAACTTCCTCGCCCATTCGATCAAATCTCCAGTGATAAAACAACAACCCGATTTCTCGTCTTAGCTTCATCCTGCTTTCCGCAATGTGCAATCTGACACATGCCACGGAACCTGGGAATTGGCATGCACATGATTGTTTTCTACCATTTTCAATAGAGTCGGTTTCAAAATTCGGAAAATGTTTTCCATTTGCGGGAGGCCACATCCGAGTGCCTAGCCACTTCGAATCACTTTCGGAAACTGCTCCAGTCCATTCGGGTAATTTGGCTTGAAAAGCGGGGCCCATGGAAATCTGTTTCTGGGGTTTCTCCATTTTGGATGAACAACCACTTCCATTTGGTTCCGAAATCTCTACATCAGGATGAGCTTGCTCTTTTGGATTTTTTTCGGTTTTTGCTTTATGAGAAGAAACTACGTTGCTGTGAAAAGTTGAAGACGAGTTACAACAGGGGCAAATGCGAGGTTTTGTCACAGAATGCACTCTCTGGCTGCCCCTTAATTTCTCCACAGATTGGGGATTGAGATTATTACTGTCTTCATACATGGATGGATGCATTTTCAGCTTCTTCTGCAGGTTCAGCCCATAACCGGTTTAGAAATTGTTTGAGAGCTGACAAATAATAAAAACATAGGGAGTGTTTGGTTCCACTGGCACATGAGACGATGATATCTTCGAATAATGGAAAATCGAACTTTGTCATATAAAAAGATAAGAAACAGTGTACAACTATTAATATATACAAGAGTGCAGCCTGCGCGATGCGCAAGTCGTGTGCATTATGTTTTTTTTTTTGTATCGTATAAATTTTTATTATTTTATAAAATTATTTTTGATAATTTGTTTCTGATGACATCTCTTGGGCCTGTGCATGATCTAACAAGAAATTTAGTTTTTAATAATTTCTATTATGGTAAGTTGACGTATATGTATATAACCTTAATAATTTATATTATGATAAGTTTTGTTAATTTAAAATTCTAATTTAGTGGGACACGTGTTAAGCAGTTGTGTGGACAAATGTCGCAATTAGAGCGATTATAGTTGGAGGGGACTATTTTTATATACATAAGAATATATATGAACAGCTCAGTGCACAAAACTCCAGCATTTCTAGGTCTTGGAGGATCTAATGTGCATAGCCTTGTTGGGGCTGGACATCTAGTTTAGTTGTCTATAAAGCAAGAAGCAAGTAACAATATTAACAAGAATTTTCTTGGTTCAGGCCTAAGGGGGCATTAGAATGAGTGGTATACGAAGATTACCATCCTTAAGAACTAGCAACTAAAACAACTCTAAAAAAAACCACTATTTGCAACTAAAAAACACAACTTGAGAATTTAGATTAGCTATTAAAACAACTCCAAAAGTTAACAACCTTCCTCATGAGACCATCCAATGCCTCTCATTTTTATAAATTGACATCCACATCGAAATAAAAAATATTTAATTTGTGCATAAATTTTAAATAATTGACCATACTATAAACATAAATTTTTGCTCTAACATCAATCCATGCAAGTTTGCTGCTTTTCTGAAATAAAATTTACCAAAATTTATTACATATGACTCATACTTCTTTGTGAAATTAAACTATTACGTGACCAAATATCTACATCAAATAATCAAAATAGAAAAGAAAGTATAAAACTTCATTAAAAATTTATATATAGGATTTAGATTATAGGCTTACAAAGTCAAACATCAACTCATCTCAACATATATTCTACCAAGTCGCAAAACTACATAGGCTTGTTAATAGGCCTGGATGTAGCTTGTCCAGACTCGTTTTGGTCCTACTTGATGTTGCTTAGTGTAATTGTTTGACTAAATTGCAAAATAGCTCATATTTTTTTAGAGAAAGGTTGATACATTGATGTCGAGTTTGACAACATAAAAACACACGTATTCATATTTTAATTTTACAATAGTAGGATTGAAGGAATGCAAAAGGTTTGCTTCAAAATATCATCTTATTAGATTAGATAGCTATTAAGGGATTTATCTCCATCTATGAACTGGTTGCAAATAAATAGATAGAGATATTAGGATTTATCAACAAGGTTCTAATATATTAAAATAATTTTTTTTAATTTACAAATATAACCTTATATGGTTGAGCTCTAGAATAGATTGAGCGAAGTAATTTAGGAAGTGAAAAAAGAGGAAACATTACTTTTAGAGTAGAGTTATATATATAAATAACTCCAAAAATGTAAAAGATACTAGTCACTCCATTTCTTTTTACCCTTTTAGGGTAAATGCACAAGAATTAGAAGCCTATTAAAAGTCCTCAAATGCAGAAAAAGTTAATTATTATTTACAAAGTTATCGTTTGTTGAAATACTCAAAAGCCAATTAATGCATGGACTGGTTGAGCACATAGTTGAGATAACATGGGTTAAAATTGGGAAAGAATGATTAACGCATTCCTAGTTTCCTAAAGCGTCACATAAAAAGGAATAAAGAAATTCTCAAAAACAACATACGAAAAGAAATGGCGGAAGTATATAAAAGAAAATGGCAAACAAATGCACAAAACTCCTGCAATGCAAAGGGATGTTTCATTCGAACTTATGAATCCCAAAAATCGGCAATTATACCACAGCCACAACACGAATGATATATCTTGAGTATAAAAAATAAATTAGACCACTAAAATGAAGAAAGTAAAATGCATTATATACCTGCGAATCTTCGATAGTTGAATTGGAACATTTTGTCCTCAGAAGCACCTCTCGTGCCAACAAAGCTTGGGCCCACAAATCCTCCTTTATATGATCTTTCCACTTAGGGAACTCAGGTATTTGCCCGATCGCCAAATCATCAGGGTGTTTAGCAACTTCGACAACCCAATTCAGCATTGCTGACAAAGACATTGAGTCTCGTTTCCTCTTCTTGGAACCAGATTCTCCCTCAACCACACCAAATTTTTCATCATCATTTAAACATACAATATCTACATCATAGCATATTCCATCGTTCTTTCGTTCGAATTCAACAATTTTGCCATTTTCCTTGTTCACATAATGTTCTTCTCGTTTACGCTTCTTGGAATTAGATTCTCCCTCAAACACACCCAATTTTTTGCCATTATCATCATTGGTAGCCTTTTGTTTCTTCCTAACAATATCACACACTTCACTCACATATGCAATATCTACATCATAGTAAATTCCATCGTTCTTTCGTTCGAATGCAACTTCGCCATTTTCCTTTTTTGCACATCGTTCTTGCAGAAAACTCGAGAACTCCTTCTGTAATTCTGACAACAGAAGACCTATTTTTCCATCTTCACCCTTCTCCTTTTCTGACCACTTGCTATTTATAGCTCTCCGTAAAGAATAATCCAACTCACTCACATACTTCATGTAAACTACTTTTACAGATTCTTCAACTATTCTACAATCTATTTTGCATTCCTCTGCAACAGAATCCCACAACCCATTTTTCGAAACGAAATCACACCCACCTCTATTCCAAACTGCCCAGAATATCTTAAACAAATCCACCGGCTGCCCATCACTGAGCAAGGCCGGGTTCACCTTTTTGCCATTTTTGCATTCCGAAACCTCATTTTCAAAACACGAAAGTACCTCCTCAAACAAACCCCTCAACCTTTCGGCACAACCATGGCCACCATCGTACTTAACAAACGAACCGAAATTGGTTATCTGTTCACTCTCAATATTATGCGAATCACAATTATCGCCACCATCATACGAATCGAAATGGGTTACTTGTTCAATTTCAACATCATGCAAATCAAAATCATGGGCACCATCGTACAAGCCAAAATTCGTTATTTCTTCAATCTCAGCATCGTGTAAATCACAATTATCGTCACCATCGTACGAATCGAAATCAGTTATTTGTTCAATTTCAACATCATACAAATCACAATCATCGCGACCACCATCATACGAATTGAAATTGGCTATTTGTTCAATTTCAACATCTAGCAAATTACATTCATGGGCACCATCACACGAATCGAAACGGGGTAGTTGTTCAATTTCAACATCATGTAAATCACAATCATGTCCGCCACCATCACACGACTCAAGACCGGTTTTTCGATCAATTTTTACTTCATGTAAATCTAACTCATTTTCTACCGTTGACCATCCTTCCATTAACTTATTACCCTTTTCCCCAATTTTTTTCTATCTTTTTCAGTATTTCAATTTGAACATCAACAGGAGAATTAAGTAAATTTGATCATTTTCTGATTAATTGCATCAATTCTAATTTTAAATTATAGAAAAAGAGAACAAAATAAGGGAGAGTACCTCAAGCTTAGGGTTTTTTCTTGCTGACCCAGATGAAGTTTTTTATATATAAAAGAGAAATGGGGATAAAATTAGGGTTTCAGAATTATGAGTAGTTAAAAGATTAGGGTTTTGGGATTTTTAGAAAATGGGGAAATGGGTAAAAGAAGGTGGTGACAAAATATTTGGACAAGGTGTTGAGAAATGGGAAATTGATAATTGAATATAATTTGGAAATTGCAATTAAGAGAGAGAGAGAGAGAGAGATAGGGTTTGGGGTAAAGAGGGAACTTTGATAACATATATCTCCGTAGAGATTTTTTATATAAATGTATGCAGGATATATCTATTTATCAAGTCACACATACGATAAAGATGAATAATATTGTTATTAATGAATAATTCCACTTATGTGTAAATAATATTTTTTCTATGTAAATAATATTTTTTCTATGTGTCACTTGATTAATGAATATATATAGAAATTTTCTATATACTTATATGTATAAAATATATATTCTTGATTAAATGGATATTATTGAGAAATCGTCACAACCCTAATTGTGCTTTTAATAGGATAGGCGTAATTATATGTTACAAATGAGGGTGGTCATTTGACTCGATCAGGCCCGACCTAATTTGAACCTAATGGGACACGAATCTACGACTATGGAGGTGTGTGTGGGTCGGGCTTGGGGGAAAATTCAAGGTTGTGCTAGATCCTACCTTAAGAAAGGGTGTTTATTTAGCTTGTGCGGATCGACAGGTCGTGAGAACTTGCGGACCTTTATTTTTTGGGGGGAAATTATAAGATCGGTACCTGCCTTGCAGTAAGGTAGTTGATCGATCTATATTGTAAATCAAAAACTAAAGAGGCAATTGACTCACCTAGATGGCTAGTGGACTGCCTAGACCGTCAAACTAACTGCTAGATACGATAACATTTATATTTTAAGCAGCTATAATTTAATTAATCACAATTCTGGTAATGGATTCCAGTCGATTGTCTATGTGCCTATAGGCCACAAGACGAGCCTGCATAGTGGGCATGCAATGCAAGTTATTGGGCCAGGCTCTTAGGTCCATACCCGCCCCATACTCGCAACAGACGGTGCAGTTGTGAGTTAAAGCATGGGGCAAGTTGCAGGGCAAATGTGAATTGTAGGTGGTCAAATGAACACATCTAACATTAAACCGGATCCTGGTATGATCCCTATCATGTAAGAAAAGATGACCATCCTTTTTGCTCCTTGAAATTTTAAAATTTTGGTTAAAATAATAATAATAATAATAATAATAATAATAAATACAAAGTTTAGTCGTACTATGAAGAAATTCATAACCTTGATATTCTACAATAAAACATACTCCATCCGTTCCAGAAATATAGGCTCACTTTGTTTTTTCGTTCATCCGAAATTATAGACCACTTTTTTTTCCACAAAGAAAATAGCTTTTATTACTTCAAAAAACACAACTCAAAAAGCCTACAATCTGAATATACAACCAAAAATAGTGAATGATAGGTATTTCCATACAATAAAAAATAAATCTAATAAGCTCGTGGCATTCTCTATAATATTTATGGCGCTCTGTTACAAATACAATACTCTTAACGAAATTTAAATTCTACATATTATGCATTGTCTAAGTATTATCCATTTAAGGCCCTATGATATGGAGCCATTCTAGCTCTGTTTACTCCTTCCACCGACTTGCTCCCTTCCGATTTCATATCAAAATCAAAATAATCATTAAATTCCTTAAGTGCTCTACCCACAATGCGATATGGATCCGCTTTTCTTTTCTCAAGAATCTATTCGTTTCTGGCTTTTCAAATGTTCCAGTAAATGTTCATATCCAAAGAAACTATCTTTTTGTCTTTGATTAAATTTTCCAAATCTCTTGTTCAAAACACCCCACAATTTGAAAAAATGTGTTGCTTGCAATTGAGGCCCCTAGATTCTATGAGGTGACAATTTCCACACTACTTTTGCAAGGTCACACCGAGTGAATAAGTGAATTGTCATTTCCTCTTCTACACCACAAACGGGACAAATGGGGTCTTCAGGAATTTTTCTAATGACCAAGTTTTGATTGACAACAATAGCATTATTTAAAGCTCACCACATAAATTGCTTAACCTTTGATCTCTTTATATAATACTTTACTCTTTTAAAATTACTACAAATAAGCATTTTACTAAAATATCCCTATTTAATACATTTTTTACTAACAACTACCACTTTTCATATTCCAAATAAGGGCATGTTAGTAAAAGAAATAGACATTTAATATTTTGACTACGTTTACCAATTTTTTTTTTTAATTTGTGTAAAAAGTCAAATAAATCTATTCAGTTAATACCCCTTGAAACAATTGCTAACAATTTCACCATAGTATTGCCATAGAATACTACATACACTTTTAAATAATTGTTAACCATATGATCGGAGTATTTTCTTTAGAATATGGCACTATCATCGGAGTAATTGTCTTACAATGAGACATTGGAAATTATGGATTAGGACATTTGAGATTTAGAATGGTCAATCACGAATATGGTCTAGATACAAACACGTAATATAAATTATAGACTCATCAAGCTATTCATTGTGTGTAGGGCTTAATATTCTTTTGTTTAGCTAAATCAATACTAGCTTGTAACTCGTCAGATCAATTTTGAATTTGATCGTTCAAAATGTTATAATATAAAAAGTTGTATTAATCCAGAATATTCGATCGACTTTAAAATCAGTCACGGAGGCCAGGAGAGAATTTGAACCCACTTGGTGCCTTGGACCCACCAATAATGCAAAGAAAATTGAATTGGTCCACAACACGGTGTATGTAAAAATTTGACTTATGTATATAACCATTACACTATATATATATATATATATATATAATGAATCAAGGGATAAAACTATTTACAAAATATTTTACAAATTTTATAGGCTGTTAGATCGCATATATCCCATTTTTCTGTTATCTCTCTATGTTTTTCTACCATTTAAAATTTTTTCTATTTTACAATCCGAACAAATTCCTCTTATGATTATAAAATTAGGGCTATTTTAGTTGATAATTTAAATTAAAGAAGAATATTGATGAATTTAGCAAAATATATATGAGACCACTTATTCAAAATTTACTATTTTAAAAGATATTGTTATAGATAATTATAGCTATGGTCTCCATAGTTTCAACAATAATTCTTTTGATATCCATGTTTTCACTTATAACAAGAATAGTTATCAGAGTTTGAAATTTTGAGAAATTTGGCCATTAAAGTTTAAGAAAAGTGACATATTTAGTACCTTTTTATAATTTTTACTCATATTTACAATTATATAACACTCAAAATAGAAAAAATAATTAAAATTAAACATCATAAGAAGACTAACTTAAATTAAAATGAATAACATATTGGCCATGTCACACCCTGAATTCTTAAAAACCCGAGGACGTGAACTGAAAGAATGAAAATAGAATAATAATCTCATCTCATCCCATCATCCTACCATAATACATATAAGTGTCTTATGAGTATCCAATACAATATCATCCTCATAGTAATAGATACATAATACATGATCCAAACAGCAATACCCTGCTGCACATAAAATGTCTCATAAAGTTGCATACTCGAACAAAATA